>JAQZBX010051058.1:0-19483 GCA_029593785.1 Cabassous unicinctus | reverse complement strand
ATACTCATGATATGTATATCTACCTTCATAAGCTCACCACACCAGGGGACAAACCAACATACCTGTCCCATGTAAGGCCAGAGTCTCGATTGGATGCAATATAAGTATATATATATCTAATTAGTGAAACTTTGTTAATAATTGAAAGAATATGAAATGAGTGAAGGATTGTTTATAAACATGGGTCCAACTGCCATATCCCAATTCTTCATGATATGTGTATATACATTCATAAGCTCACCACACCAGGGAACACACCAACTTACCTAGCTCACATCTGGCCAGAGACCCAATTGGATGCAACATAAATATATATATGTATATCTAGTTTAATAAGTCTATACTGACAATTAGAGTGAGAAACAAGAATAACATAATCAAACAAAAGATTAAATGAATATTATACAGAGTCACAAAATGATGGAAAAACAGAGCAGTCTAACATAAAAACTCACCAACATCTAGCTCTTGGCTGGGAAGTTCCAAATCAGCATCTGATACCAGAGTCTTGATTAAAATCACCTGTACAGAACACCCTCTCCCAGGGTGGGACTTCAGCTGGCCTGACCAGGGACTGTTCCTTTTATTGCACTCATAATCAATGAACTCAATAGTATGGATGCCATCTTGTGAGTACTGTGTCCATTCCTAAGGAAGTGGCCATCCTTCTCAGGAAGGAATAAAACAGTCCCCAGGCAGTACATTCCAAGGTTTGTGCATCAGTCCCTGAGAAAGTGGTCAGCATTCCCAGGGAGGAACACAACGCTTTCCAGAACGTACCCTATCATTTCTTATTTGTTGAAAAACATCCCCCAATGTGCCCACTGTTCTAGTACTCATCATTCCTCATAAAATATGTAAAGTGCTGACTAGCATGGCATTGGTTTGCTGATTTAAAAAGTTTCCTGCATGATGTTTCACTTTTAGCTTTGAAAAATGCTCACTAAAATTTTCCCAATACAATTGTTAATTAAAAAGAAAACATACATGTCTTCTGGGTTATCAGTGTTAAGTATGAAAAACAGGCATATATTTTTAAGATGCCCTTTCTTAAGATATATTGGTTTACTGATCATATAAGTTAATGTTATAGCTACTAGATAATTAAATGAATAACTTATATATGTAAGTTTACATTTAACCAAATTGGGTCATTATTCGGACAACTTTTATTTTGACAGTAATTGTGTTTTGTAAAATATCAGCTTGAAGACATTTTCCAAAATCATTTTGTTAACTTATTACACAAGTTAAACAGGATGTATAGTTATTAAGGAAAAGACAGTATTTTTTTCTTAAAATTAAATGACTAGTTGTTACAACATGAGAAATACAAAATCTATGACAAAACCTGAAATGGCATAGAAAACTGCAGAAGTTTTGCAGAAGGAATTTGGTTTTATGTGGTTGAAGTTAAATAAGATTTGATGAATATATCTATAAAAAATTTTGAGAGTGTTAGTACAAAATACTATACTGATGTAAACTAAAATTTCTCTCTATTAAAATGAAAGTTTACTTGGATTATCAGTCTATTCTTAGGAAAAAGTTGTAAAATTTATGTTCTTTGAATAATCAATGTAAAGGGCAGAGAGTCTATGTTTGATCAAAATAAATTTTAATTTTAAAATTAGTAACTTTTTCCAAAATTTTTACATATTTTTATCAGAGAAGTTGTGTAGTTGCAAAACAGTTATGCATAATGTGTGGAATTCCCATACAACACCCCTCCACCAATACAATACATTGTTGTGGAACATTTGATACAAATTATAAGATAACATCATCAGACTATTATCACTAACTATGGTCTATAGCATACAATTGGTGTAATTAGTCTGAGTGAAATAAGCCAGACAGAAAAGGACAAATATTGTATGGTTTCACTAATATGAATGAAATACAAGGAATAAATGCATGGAGTATAAGTTACTAGGAGATAGGATGAGGTCTGAGAAGCGGTACTGATGCTTAATATATGAAGAATTTTTAAAGAGCTTGACAGTCAAAGTGTGGAAATGGATAGAGTTGATGGTAACATATTATAGTAAAGATCAGTATGTTTTTTTTAATTAGAGAAGTTGTGAGATTACAAAACATTCAGGCATAAAATACTGGATTCCCATATACCAACTCACCACCAATACATTGCATTGGGCTGACACATCCATTAACATCTTCGACAGCACTTGTTATATAATTGTAGTACTTGTAACAGTATTTACCTTTATTACAATTGATATAAGTTTATTAAAATTGTTCCATTAATCATTCATTATTTACATCAGGTATATTTTTCCCATACACCACCCTATTATTACCAACTGGTGTAAGTATTTTATATTTGTAAAAATTCATGGCAGAACATTCTTATTCTTGATTTAGTAACTATAGTCCTTTGTCTACAATAGTGTACAACATAGTATAATCCTATAACTATACTTCAATTTATATTTTATACATGCTAAAGTCTCCCCTTTTAACCTCACTCACCTGTACACTTCAGTGCTGTTCACTACACTCACAATAATGTGCTACCATTGCTACCATCCATTTCCAAACCTGCACCATCAGCCTAAATAGAAATTTTGCACAAGTTAAGCATCAATTACACATCCCCTAACTGCAAGCTATCTCATTGCAACCTACATTTTAGACTCTAACACCAAGCACCTATTATAATTAGTTCATAACGGTGAGATGATACAATATTTGTCCACATGTTCCTGGATTATTTCAGTCAACAAAATGTCCCCAAGGTTCAGCCATGTTTTCAATTATCATAACTTCATTCCATTTTACAGCTGAATAATATTTCATCATATGTATATACCAAGTTTTGTTTATCTCTTCATCAGTTTATGGACACTTGGGTTTCTTCCATCTTTTGGCAATTGTGAATAATGCTTTTATAAGCATTGGTGTGAAGAAATTCTATTTGATTCCCTATTTTCAGTTCTTCTGAGTATATACTTAATAGGAGGATTGCCAGATTATATGGTTATTCTATATTTATTTTACTGTGGAACTGCCAAACTGTATGACACAAAAGATGTATTAATTTACTTTTGCATCAGTAATGAATATGTGTTCCTATTACTCCACATCTTTCCAATATTTGTAGTTTTCTGTCTTTTTTGTTTGTTTGTTTGTTTTATTATAGTGGCCATTCTAGTATGTATGAAATGATATCTCATTATGTTTTTGAGTTACATTTCCCTTATAACTAGTTATATAGAACATCTTTTTAGGTGCCTTTCAGACATTTTTATTTCCTCTTTGGAGAAATGACTGTACTTTTTCAGTCTAGCTAAGGGGTCTAGTTCATTTATCATATTATTCAATTTATGTGTTTCCTTATTGATGATATGTCTAGATGTTCTATCTATTGATGAGAGTGTTGTTTTTAAGTCACCATCTATTATTGTAGACACATCTATTTCTCCCTTCAGTTTTGCTAGTGTTTGCCTCAAGTATTTTGGGGCACCCTAGTAGGTGCATAAACAACTATGATTTTTATTCATTCTTTGTAGGCTTCCCATGTTGCTAATATATAGTGTCCTTCTTTTTGTCTTGTAAAGTCTTGAATTTAAAGTCTATTTTGTCCAATATTAGTATAAGTACCCCAGCTCTTTTTTGCTTACTGTTTGTGTGGAATATATATTTTTTAACTTTTCACTTTTAATTTTTTTTCTTTTTGTGTCTCATTAGTCTCTTGAAAACTGCATATATTTGGATCATACTTTTTAATCCATTCTGCCAATATTTGTTTTTTTTGATTGGGAAGTTTAATCCATTAATATCTGATGTTATTACTGTAAATGCAGAACTTTCTTCCGCCATTATATCCTCTGGATTTTATAAGTCATATCTTTGACTTTTGTCCATCTTTTCCCCTTTTAGTTACCCTTACTGATAATCTTAATTTCTAACTCTTTTCCAAGCAACTCTTACCTGTCATTTCTTTTCAGCCTGCAGAACTCTCTTTTAGTATTTCTTTTAGGACAGATCTCTTTTTGGCAAATCTCAGTTTGTGTTTATCTATAAACATATTAAACACTCCCTCATTTTTGAAGGACAATTTTGATGGATAAAGAGATTTGGTTTGCAGTTTTTATCTTTTAGTCCTGCCTTCTTGCCTCCATGGTTTCTAAGGAGAATTTTGTACTTAGTCTTATTGAAGATATATTGTAGAGGATGAATCACTTGCTGCTTGCAGGATTCTCTGTCTTTGGCAGTTGACGTGCTGATTAGTATTTGTCTTTGTGTACTTCTATTAGGATTTATTCTGCTTGGAGTGTGCTGCAATTCATGAACATGTATATTTATGTTTTTCATAAGAGTTGGGAAATTTTTTGGCCATTATTTCCTCAAACATTCTTTCTGCCACTTTTACCTTCTCTTCTTTTTCTGGGACACCCCCAGTACATATGTTTGTGCACTTTGTGCTCATTCATATCCCCAAGGCCCTTTATAATTTTTTTTCCATTCTTTTGTCTACCTCTGTCTGTGAGACTTCACTTATCCTGTGTTCCAGTTCACTGAGTTTTTTCTTTGTTCAAATCTGCTGGTTGTATACCTCTCTTTACCTTATATCACTTCTACTGTCTTGATTTCCCATCATTTCTGTTATGTTTTTATGTTTTAAAATTCTTCTTTATGCTTACCTAAGGTCTTTTTAATATTATTTCTATAGCCATATTTTCCTTCATCTCTTTGAATTGATTGAGGAGATTTGTTTGAAAATATTTGATTTTTTCCCACAAATTCTAAATCCAAAGAAATTGTACTTTGTTCTACTGACTGGGTCATATCTTTCCATTTCTTAGTATGGCTTATAACTTTTTTCTGATATCTAGGCATTTAATTTTCCTGATGAGTTTATTCTGAAAGTCTGATCTGTCTCTCTTGCCTAGGGTTTTATTGTTGATTGGCTTTGTGTTAAGGCTTTTCTTTGACTGTGTTTTTCTTTCTTTTTTTTTTTTTTTTAACTTATTCTAGCTCTTTAGAATATGTTTTAGAATAGTTTAATTGATCAAACTTTTTCAGCTCTTCATCTGATTCAACCCTGAGTGGTGCCTGGGAACTGGCAATTGCCACATAGAGAGTGCTACTAAAATTCTTTACTAAAGTTTATCAGCCTCTTCCTTCCTCTTTTCCCTGGATACTGTGCAGTATTCTTCTGGCCTCCAGAAAACCAGAAGAGTTGTTTCACAGGTTCCTAACTGTTTCATAGCTGTTTTGGAGGATAGACTGATTCCTGGAGCTCTCTATTCCACTATCTTTCCCCAAAGATCCTTGCAATATGATTTCTTGTATTTTGTTGACTTTATAGTGTACTTACTTGTTTATAAGAAACAAGACCTCTTGTTTTCATGAAAAATAAGTTTTTATCATCATGTTATCTCCTATATTTACTTTTTAAATATTTATTACCACTTTAATTAAATAAAAAAGCTATGTGTTGTGTCATAGTAACCCATGTTCCTATTTATCCAAGTGTTCAACACTCCTGATAGCTTTTTAACATTTTTACTTCTCAAATATAATGCTAAATGATATCTTTTTATTTCAAACTGCCTTTGCAGTCTTCCAGGTGTCCCTTGGAAAATCACAGAGAATTTGTATTTTTACCTTGTAAAAAGAGGTGCTAAATATTTATTTAATAAGAATAAGACATATTGCCACTTGAAAATGTTGTTAAATAAGGGATTTTTGACCTTCTATTAGTTGGATTTTTATATAAATATATTTAATATATAAGTGTTATTAAGAAATATATGTATTGCAGAAATTGTATAAAGTTCATAAAGATTTGTCAAAGCATTCATTGTCTCTAAAATATCCTGCTAATAATCAGCCTCATAGTAAAAACAATATAATGTTATCAAGCATACTTTGAGTTATTCTTAAAACTATGTTACATTTCACAAAACATGCATCATTTTATATTAAACTCTCATTAAACCTTTCCCATTTATCAAACAATAATAAATTAACCATAATCATTCTTTATCTTTTATGCTTGTCCTGTTTAATGCACAGATAACTTTTTTCTGTAATGTTTTCCTGAAAACACTGCAATCAGTTACAGACTGAAGTACTTCCCCTTCAAAAATATACTGTCTCAGTGACTTTTAGGAAGGCCTGTGCCATGTGCTTTGGGTCACCAGCTTCTAAAAAGATTGCTTAAAATACTTTAACACCATCCCTTGGATCTGACTCAACATTTCCAAAAATCTAATGTGAAGCTGATAAATTCATGAAAATTGCTAACACAAGATTGAGCAGAGTAAGGATTTATAACATAGTACTGAATTCATTGATAAAATATGATTATGGACATTGTTTAAAATATTGTTGATATTTTAATATTTTATTTTTTAAATACAAGGAATTTCTTTTGGTTTTCCATTAAAGTGTGAATTATTCATGAAACATTTATATTTTTCATGCTGCCTGGTCCCCTAGAATTTGGAAACTCTTCATGAATATTCTTATTTTCATGGAAATATATTTACTTGCCTGTTTCCAATAAAAAATGTCTTCCTTGTTAAAAAGATGAGTTTGCAGACACAGCTTATATAACAAAAGCTTAAATGAATATTACAATTTAAAATAATATTGGCTCATTCTTAAATCTTAAGATGACTAAATTCATAGCATAGTCCACAGCTTGCTAATTTTGTTACTTATTTAATTGTTGCTCTTTCTCTTATTTGTTGTCTCATCTCTAAGACAATGACCACAGCTACCCTACAGCCATGCTAATGCACCGTGCTCATGTGCCATGCTAATGCACCAGACTCTTGTAGCTTGTACTTGAATTTATCTTGTAGCTTATACTTATGACATTTATAACAGAGCTAAGCTTAACTTTTAACTAATCCCTAATAATCATACCCTTAAAACCTCCTTTTTTCTCAAATGTGGCCAACCTCTAAACTCTGCAGTTAAACCTAAAATTTCTTTTATGTGGAGAATGATTCCCAAGGATGAGCTTCAGTGGCATGGAGGGATTGAAAACAAATGCTGATCAATGATGCTTTTGGACAAAGATCTTGATCAAAATGGGGAAATGAGAAAGGCAGATTATCTCCACCATCAGGACAGAGAATCTTCCCAGTTGTCAGCTGATTTCCCAAAGCCACTACTCACCCATTTACCTGTCATTTGTCATGCTCCTGGCTACCCTGAGCTGGCAGTAACTGAGCACACTGTCCCAGGTCACAGAAGACTATGTTCTGACTGGAGAACACTGTTGTGCAATTGGGAGCTGAAGTTCACCATGAAATGGACTTAAGTTTTCTTCAAAGATGGATATAGCTCTCCATCCCCCATTTTAATCCCTAAAAGAAACTCCATGTGGCTTGGATCTTTAGAAACTGTGAAATGCAGTTAATCTAAAATGAAAAGGGAAGGATACAACACACACAGCAGCTTCAGTAGTGGTTGCTTCTGCTTATTAGCTGTGGCCAAAATCCATTGCTGCTGTTTAGGTAAAGTGGTTGCATATGGGACTGTCAAGAGATTTCCTTTAGTGTGAATCCTGGCTTGAATTATAATTATACATATTTAATTTGAAGCTACCCACTTGAGTAGAAAATAATATGAGTTTTCTGTTTGGTCCTGTTTTTTCATATTGCCTTGTTTTCTTTAATTGTGTTGAACATAGTGGTTACAAATCTCTGTAGTTGGAGGTACTATTTCCTTTTTCCTAAGAATTCAGAGTGTCTTTTACAAATGAAATCTAGGAGTTAAATTCTGGCATTATAGTCTTTTTTAAAGTGAGTTTGGCTTTTAGAAAGAGATGGATTGCCCTTGGTCCCATTTTAGAAGGTGACCTCTAGAAAGGGCTTACATTTCTGAAGGTTTTTATAATGAAGGATTTAACTACTCTGCATTTGTGAGGTACAGTTCTCCTTAAGGCCCAGATGGCTCAGAAATGAGGAACTGAAGAACAGAAAAGGGTGGTGACCTCCTGCCAGCACAAAGCCTGCCAGAAGGGACCAAGTAGCACAGATGCCTGGCTTCTGCATTACTGCCTGTTGGAAAAGAGGAAACTCACCACAGGACTGCCACTGTGTTAACTCTGGACCCACAACTCTGCCATTGTACTCCTGTCTTCTGGCTAATTCTTTTAGTTGTAAGAGTTGTAAGAGAATTGTAAGGTTTCCTTTCAGCTTTTTTCTTTAATTACTAGATTCTCCCACTCCCCCCCCCCAAAGAAAAACCATTTTCAAGTGATTGCCTTGAAAGTCAAATGGTACTTAGCCCACTTCTCCTACTATGCTGGTCTCAGCAGCCTTTTTATCCCTGCACAGCTGACACTTGTGGTATACTCTCACCATGTATAACTGCAAAAGCCCCTTAAGCTGAGAATCATTGTCTTAGGACATGAAAATACCTTATAAAAGTCACTAGTGCTTTAGGCAAGTATTTACTACATATATATTATATATAGATAATCATACATTCTGCTTTTCTGCTGCAGATCTTCATATGTCTAGTGACTTAATCATTAAACTTGAATTTTTTTCCTGCAAGAAATGTTCAATTTGCATTGTTATACACATAGACATAGAAATTTCCTTCTATGACCACTAACACTGTCTGAGACACCTGGTTTGTTTGGGTCCATGGAAACTGAGGGTAGGTCATGATCAAGCTTCTAAGCATATGTAAGCCACTCATGGTGACTTGCCAGAGTGCAACTATAAGCTACTCACTCAAGAGTAGTATTTTTCAAAGTAATTTAAGCATCCAAATTTGGTTTGAGATGTCAAGGAAGGATCAATTTTGTGTTCAAATACAAGGTTTAGCTCTGCTGAAGTTCACTTGGGCAGTACAGCATGGGAGAGAGCCTTATGTAGGGAGGTTCATCCTGGCTGACCCACTTCTGCTAGTGTGTTTGCTTTAGGTGATGCTTAAGTCCCTGTGAAGATGATTAATTCAGGTTATGGCCTTGGTCCCAGCCAGCTGCAGGTAACTGGCTGCTGGCACCAGTGAGACAGCTGCAGTTCCCATGTTATTCTTGGTCCTGTGTCCAAAAGTAGCTGATAGAACTAGCTTGCTGCAAATGTTCTCTAAACAATCCTGGGGCCAAGGTCATTTGAAAAATAATAAAATAGTATTTTATATAATCTTATTGACATGTTATTTGTACCAGTGTATCAATATGTTATTGCATGCCCAAAATGAAATCATCTGTGCTAATAAACATCAACAGGTCAACCCAGAGGCTGCTGATTGTCTACCATGTGGCTGCAGCCCAGTATGAACCTTTATACTTCTCCTCTTATGTTTTTCTCACTTGCCCCCCTCATGAGCCCCTGTTGTGGACGTGGTTAACAATTGGCATAGTCAGCAGGATAAGGATTTTCCCTGCACACCCACCACACCTGCTAAGAAGGAGGTAGGGGGTATGAGCTCTGGGTGGATGCCCACCTGTATGTGGGCTGAGGTGGCAGAGTGGCTGTCCCGCTGGTGTGCCTGTCCTGCAGAGATCCCAGATAACACACCAGCAGCTTTTCAGGGTGCTCTGCAGCAGGTTGAGCCCCTGTTGAGTGATATGAAACTGCATGCGGCAGCTGCCTGGATAGGATGGGTGTTCCTGTCCTTGCTTCACGATACCACACAGGAAGCACTGAAGCAAGGAAGCCAGTTGCAGGAGATAGAGCAGCATGAACTACATAAGCAGTGCCGAGAACAAGCAGCATAGAGCAGCATGAAACATGATCAGTGTGAGCAGCGCAGGGAGCAGCGGTGCAGTGGCTCAGAATACTGAAAGTATAACTCAAGAGGCTCCAGTGAAAATATTCACCACCTACCCCATCGGAGACTGGGTGGCCTGGCCTTGAGATGGGATGGCTTGGGCAGTGGCCCTTGCTGAGTAAGGTGCATATTTGAAGCAGCAAGGTGTTTTTGCTTCCAGTTCTCTAAGTAGAGAACTGCAGCAGATTTGGGGACACCTGACATATGCAGAAGCATTGATCCCTGGGGCCAGAGTGATACCGATCTGGGACACTTGGTCCCCCTTTGGAGCTGGTGGGCACAGTCCCATAGTCTGCATGGTGTGCAGACAAGGCCAGTTGAGGTTGGTCTGCTAGGTGGACTACTATGGCCATCCAGCCTATGGCTAACACCATATGGTGTGAATTAGGCTTTAGTCAAAGTAGCCAGCAGACCAAATTGCAGGCTGTGTGTCTCGTTGTATGGAAAAAAAAGGCCCTTTAACTCTTTGTACTGATGGTTGGGCCATTTCTGCCCAAATGGCACTAGAGGCTATGAACCATGGCCCAACATTTGAATGAGCACCCCAACAGGGTGGAGTAATGCCCGTAGAACTCTATTGCATACAGCAAGAGCCCCAGTTCAGTTACAAATTATAACAAAGGACCCCTTGCTGAAGCCCCAGATGGAGCCACAGGGACATTCTCTTACCTGCTATAACATTGCTCCATAGTGGAAAAACTAAAACCATGGTATAGACTTGGAACTTGAAAGTACCTCATGTAAGGTGGCTAGCTCTTATTGCTCCCTGGGGAGCAGGATTACAAATGAAATTGTCAATCACACCTTGAATAACCAATGTTTAGCCCTTGCAGGTAGAAGTAATGACATTATGAACAGCAGCAACAATTCTGAAGGAAACTTTTATATTGGCTTTCTGGCTCATAATGAGTTCCCCCATTATGACACAGGTTGAGAATGTGACACCACAGTTCTCACAAGTGTACAGAGTGTCTCACTGTTGGGTGTGTATGGAACTTCCATCAAGCACAGCAGGAGGCCTTGCATGAAGCATCACCCCTGCCACTTGGGATAATTGGATCTGGCTGGAGATGGCTAACCAATCAACCCCAGAGTGGGAAGCCATCTGTCACCATGTAGAATTCTTGTTGCACAGGGATATGGACCAAGCCAGGCTCTAGTTTGGGTATGCTTTATATAAGAGATGAGACTGGCTTCCTGCTGAATATGTAGAGTTGCATAGCAATGCACCTTAAATATATTGAACAAAAGAGAGACCCCTACTGGCTAGCTGGGGAGATCCCCATATATATGTGTAATGTTACTCAGAATGTTACAGGTGGCTCCCATTCATAGAATGGTCTACCATATAAAGTTGCAAAACCCATGGACTGGCTGCCCAAGGTATACTTGTGGGTCTGTGGAACCCATGGGTAGCCATACCTTCCTGCTAATTAGACAGGGCAATGTACATAAGGATTAGGGGGCACTCTCATTGGGATGAGATGTATATTTCTTGTTTGTTGCTGTATATATTGCTGTTGTACTATATGGCTGCAGTATACCCCTTCTGTTTCCAAGGCAATCACCCTCAGGGGTGGAGTGTAAAGATGGTCAATTCAGGTGATGGCCTAGGCCCCAGCCAGCTGCAGGTAGTTGGTTGCTGGCACCAGTGAGGCAGCTGCAGTTCTCACCTTATCCTTGGGCCTGTGTCCAAAAGTAGCTGATAGAACTAGCTTGCAGCAAATGTTCTCTAAACAATCCTGGGGCCAAGCATGTTTGAAAAATAATAACATAGTATGTTATAGAATCTGATTGACATGTTATTCATACCAGTGTATCAATATGTTATTGCATGCCCAAAATGAAATCATCTGTGCTAATAAAAACCAACAGGTCAGCCTGGAGGCTGCTGATTGTCATGTGGCTGCAGCCTAATATGGACCATTATACTTCTCCTCATGCATTTTTTTTCACTTGCCCCCCTCATGAGCCCCTATTTTAGATGTGGTTAAGAGTTACTATAGGGAATAGGTGACACTTAGGTCCCTCTAGCTATAGTTTTCTGTTTTCATTGCCACTGACTTGTACCCTTAGCACTTGTCCCTGACTCCTAAGCTATTTAAAGATTGTTTTCCTTCTCCATATCTGTCAACTAGGGTTGCTGGTTAAAATATAGGATGCCCAGTTAAATTTGAACTTCAGGTAATTACACTAAATTATATGCCAAATATCACATGGAACATAATTATACTAAAAATTACTTACCTGAAATATTCACTGTTAAATTTAATAGCATCTCTTACATACAGTCTATTTGATTCCTACTTAGATTATTTTAGGTTTTCCTCAGAGGAGTATCTGATCTGAATCTAGGGTTTTAAAATAAACTCATAATTAGAACAGATGGATACAAGAGCCTGATCTCCATTTCCACATCTTGGGAGCTTCTAGAGATCTAACTACCATACACCCCCTTCTTCCTTTGGGTAAGTTTCTGAAGCAACTAGCAAATCTTTTAATATGATTTTAGGGACCTTAAATTCAGTTAAATAAAGCTTGCCTAAGATACTTGGAGGGCTTGAAATATAGCCAGTTCCCATTGTTATGTATACTGAGCCATTTTCCAGAGGCTGGGGGTGGAAGGAGAGGCATGCTTTTTGAAATAACTATTCTAGGTTATTCTGAACAGCTTTGGAAACTACTTTTAGGCTTAGTTCTTGAATATGTTAGAATTATTTGAGGGCCTTAGATTGCTGGGATCCTATTTTCTAATTAAGTCTGGGGTGGTACCCAAGAATTTGCATTTCTAACAAGTTTCAGCTGATAACAATGAGGTTCAGGAGAGAAGTTTGAGAACCATGCTGGAAGGCAGTGTTTCCCAAACTTTACATCAAAATCACCTGGAGTCTTGTTAAAATTCAAATACAGACTCACAATGTCAGACCCAAGCCTGCATTTCTAACAAGCTCCTACATCAGGGATTCTTAACCTTTTTGTCCAACGGACACCTTTGCCAGTCAAGTGAAATGAATACTACTGTAACTTATTTTTTGTATACATTCATAAGTGAAGGAAATGCTAGAATTCAGTCAGAAGGTAGAGGAAATAAAGATAATAAGTTGATTTTTTTCAATTCAAGTTCATGAACTCCCTGAAATCTTTCCACAGGTCCTTGATAAGAACCCCTGCTCTCAAGTATGTTAGATGCGTGTTGAAAGTTTGGACTGCCTATCTTTGGTCAAACTTACAAACTTAAAAATCTGAGAATACACCATTCCCTAGGTAATGAAGGAGAAGGCATTGTCACTTCACTTTGTAGACTTGCTGTGGACAGTCACCAAGTGAAACTTAAATCATCTGAATCATGAGATCTTGGATGATCAATGGGTTAATTTGAGATTTATTAAAATATTAACAACATCTATTCCAATTAAAAACATTGCAAGGCAGGTTTTTCTAACAAAGCCTGCTTTAAGCCAAGTGTGAGGATGCCAAATTACCCATTTTGGTACTTATGCAAATCTCTGTTGGCTCCAGGAATGGGGATGTGTTGGAGATTGGGAAAGGCAGTATGGAAGTGGAATTATTCAACTAATTTTTGGGTATGCGTAGAACTGTCAGAGTATTGAGGTGAGGAATAGGTCTAATTTGATAACAGCAAGAATAATGGGCTGCAAATTTGTAGCTTTGTTAATAATTAAGCATTTCATAAGTAGTATGATGAGCAGGATTGCATAGGATGCCAAAGTGGACATTACCTGAAATAGCGGGGTTCCTGAGGGCTCTGGAGACACCCAGTTCCTATAGCCAGGGCAGATAGCTCCAGAGTTTGGTGCCTTGCCAGTGGACCCTACTTTGGAGATTGTGCTCCTGAGTGTGAATGAGTTGCACTCAGTTGTGACTTCTCTACACATGCCTCTTCTGTCCCTTCTATTTGAACATATACTTGGTACTGGAGTTGGTAGGTGTATGCCCAAGAGACATGAATCTTTGGGCTGTCCATGTGCCAGCTGGGCCCTGAGCCTCAGCAGTGTTGCAAAACCTACTCTCCAGTTCATTGGACTCACCCAGGACAACTAACAAGGAGGTGAGGATGGACAACCACCATACCAAGGAAACAAGTGAGTCTACAACTGCAAGCAAGAGAGTCCCATCCATCAGTGATATGGGATCAAAGTCTCCTCTCAATTAGAGGTGGAGTGGGCAGGACCATCCCAGAATCCTCAGGATTGGGGAAGAAAATATGGACTAGAGGGACTTATAGGTATTCTACTATAGACTTATTGTGATTCTAGCAATGAAAAAAATTATATCATTGATGTAGAGACAGTGACCGCTAGAGGTGCTGAAGGCAGGGAGAGGGAAAAACAGGGGTAATATGGTGGCACTTTTGAGAGTCAGCATTGTCCTGAATGAGATTGCAATGACAGATACAGGCAGTCATTTATCCTTGTAAAACCTACAGAATTCAGTAGGATAGAGTGTAAACTACAATGTAATGTATAATCCATCCTTAATGGCAATGCTCCAAAATGTGTTCATCAATTGCAATGAATGTACCACACTAATGAAATAAGTTGTTAATGAGGGGAAAAGTGAGAGGTGTGGGGAGTGGGGCATATGGGAATCCCTTATTTTTTTTATGTAACATTTTATGTAATCTAAGTATCTTTTAGAAAAAATAAAAGGTATATTTAAAAAATGGGGAAATGAGAAAAGAAATAATTCAAAAAGGAGCTGTTATGTCTAAGAGATTTAAAATGGAGTAGGAAGCCATTCAGGATGTTATTCTTATGGATGTCTCACTCAGTTATCACAAACTGCCAAGGTATGCAAAATCAAAGACAACAATGTTTCTGAGGACATTCTGATACCATGAAACAGCTCCAAGATAAATGAGTAAACTCTCTAACGTAAAGATCATTTGGAAAGCCCCAAATATACATGAACTGCAATTCTTTACAAAATACTTATTCAATCTCCTTTCTCATTAAAAACTCTTTCTTGAAATTCCCAAGAAGAGACACAATATGGGTTGCTGCCTGAATCTATGCACCCATAATTTCTATTCTAATACCCCAAATAAACACTTCCTTTGCCTTGCAGTTCAGTCTGTAATTTGAGATCTTATTCAATGTCTCTGACTTTCATTAAATCCTGTGAATTACTGCTGATCTTTGAGTTTGGGAGGATACCATAAAAAGAAATAAGGTTAAATTTTCCACATGTTGTAAGTAAGGACCTCTGATATAGAGTTTAGTTTATTTAGAAATATATCATAAAGCCTTTTTTTGTGTGCACATAATTTTATGCACAGAGTCCAACTTAAAAGTGTATCATTAATTCATCCATTTAGTCAACAAAGATTGGCTATAAAATGGCTATGGTTATATCACTCTATTTTTGCAAAAACTTTATTTTTAAGTATTTTCAAACTTATGAGGCAGTTACAAAAGTAATACAAAACACACAGTGAGAACTCCAACATTCCCCTAATCCCCTTAGATACTCATATCTACCCAATTTACCATTTTGCAACAAATTCCATATCATTCTATCTATCAATACATCTATCTCTTTGCTTGCTTGTCTTATCTATCAGTCAGTTTGTGAACAAGTCTGTATAGGTTGTATGCATCATGCTATTTGAACACTTAATTCTGCCATGTAGATTTCTTAAGAGAAGGATATTCACTTATGAAATCACCTCAAGTGCAGTTATCATGTTCAAGAAATTTAACATTTTGTAAAGCTTGCAGGCAATATTCAATTTTTTTCATAAGCTTCAAAAACAACTTTTTGAAACTATTCTCCTTCCTTGTTAGATATACTCTATGATCATGTATTGCATTGAGTTTTCATCAATTCTTTAGTTGCTCTTTCTTCTTATTTTCATTGGGGGAATATAAGCAGAATAAACTTTCCCATCAGAACCACTCCCAAGCGTATGGTTCAGTGGGATTCATATTCACAATATTGGGGTATTCTCACCCACTTCCCATTACTAGAACTTTCCCTTCATTCCAAATAGAAACCTTACACCCATTAGGTACTACCTCCCCTTCCCCCTACCCCGTACCCCTTTCTAGAGAAGTCATAGACATCTTTTAGGAGTCATTGCCTAGACCTCATATATCCCCCCACCTTCTCTGCAAAAGTAAAAAACATGCTAAGTGGCCATAATGCATCTTTCCACTACCTTCACATCTTTTTCTATTCTGTGCCATTCAACATCTGGGGAATAAGTTAAGCCTAATGTAAAGGCCTTGCCAGGTCTTAAACCCAGAACCCAGGAACTAGTAGCTCCAAATGCCTGTCAGAAAAGGAATTCTCAGTCGCAGGTCCCCCTCAACCTCAGGTAGATAAAAACCAAACTCAGACAGTGTAGATTAGGCTCTCTTCTCTGGAGTGAAGTGGGGAATGGTGAGCATTGCTCTATTGATTGCAACCCAGAGCAGTTGTCAGTAACACTGGGAGGCAAGCTGTGATTAGAATACTTCCCCAGCTCTTTTGTACCCTTTGTGCTATGTAAGTGGTGAGAGGATTTGCCTTTTCTGGGCTGCTTACTCTATACAATAAAGGCATCATTTACAGAAAGTTTCTCTTGTGCCCTGAGCCTATGTTCTCACAATGCACCTTTGTAGCACCTCACTCCACACCCCTGGCAACCTGTACTCTAATCTCTGTCTCATTTTGAATGTATACTCTCTGATATTTTCTTTGTAGTTACTATGAGGCTTAAAGTTAACTTTCTAAATCTATAACCTTCTTGTTGGCTTTGACGCCAACTTCAGTATCATACATCCATCTCTTCCCTCAAATTTTAGCTAATTCTTGTGTTAAATCACACGTTTATATATTATGGGTCCAACACCATAAATTTAGCATGACATTTTATGAATTTGCCTTTTATATCTACTGGAAGTAAAAAGTAGAGTTACAAACCAACAATACATAGTACTACCATTTACATTAACCCATGTCATCATCCTTATTGGAGAACTGTATTTCTTCACATCCCTTTGACCTATTAATCTATTGTCTATTGCTCTTTCCTCTCAATCTTTTATAATCTGAAATCTCTTGTAGGGCTGGTTTAGAGTTGACAAACTCCCTCAGCTATTCTTTATCACAGTATGTCTTTAATTTCACCCTCATTTTAGAAAGGCAGCTTTTCTGGTATGGAATATTTGCTTGGCAATATTTTGCTCTCAGCACTTTAAATATATACCATCCTACTTCATTCCTGCCTCCATAGTTTCTTATGAGAGATCAGCATTTAATCTTATTGCTGCTTCTTTGCATGTGACATATTGCTTCTCTCTTGTGGCTTTGAGAATTCTCTCCATATCTTTTGCATTCAAAATTTTCATTATAATATGCCATAATTTGGGGCTATTTGGGTTTACCTTGCTTGGAGTTCATTGAACATCTTGGATGTATATATTCATGATTTAAAGAAATTTGGGAATTTTTCAGCCATTATTTCTTTGAATATTTTTCCTGCCCTTTTCTCTCTTTCTCCTCCTACTGGAACTCCCACAAATGCACACATTGGTGCACTTAATGATTTCTCACATGTTCCTCATGCTCTGTTACTTTTTCATTGTTTCTTCTTCCTGCTCATCAGACTGGATGATTTCTATTGTCTTAATATACATTCTTCCTTTTGTCTGCCTACTCCAATGTGCTGTTGAATCACTTTAGGGGATTTTTAATTCCTGTTACTATGGCCTTCAGCTCTGCTTGTTTCATTTTCATAATTCCATTCTCTCTATTGATATTCTCTTTGTGTTCATGCATTTTTTTCATGATTTCCTTTACTTTTTTATTTTCTTGATGTACCAGGTCCAGGGACTGAAACTGGGACCTTGTGTATTTGAAGCCAATGCTCAACCACTGCGCCACATTGGGCCCCCTTCCTTTACTTTTTTTTTTTTTAAACAATTTATTGAAGTATATCACTTATACATAAACATACATAAACAATAAGTGTGTAGTAATAGTTGTGAACTTACAAACAAATGTATATAACATCTTACAGTACTCTCATACATCACCCCACCAATACCTTGCATTGCTGTGAAGCATTTTTAACTGATTAAAGAGCATCCTCAAAATATTACTACAAATGAAAGTATTTTCCCCAACTCACCCTATTTTTTTTATTTTTATAACATTTATACATTAACATACATAAGCAATAAGTATATAGTAAAAGTTTTGAATTTATAAAGCAAACATGCATAACATCATACGGGGTCACATACATCAACCCAACAACAACACCTTGCATTGTTGTGAGACATTTGTTACAAATTATGAAAGAATATTGTCAAAATCTTACTACTACCTATAGTCCTTATCTTATATTTGGTGTATTTTCCCCTCAAACCATCTTATATTTATTTTTTAAATATATTTTTATGACAGAAGCTGGAAATTTACAAAACAATCATACACATGTGCAGAATTCCCAAACACCACCCACCTATCAACACAATGCACCATGATGGAACATTTGTTACATATTATGAGATAATATCATCAGACTATTACCAGATGCATAGAGTACATTTGGCAGAATTTATCCATAGTCCCCCATTATCAATACAGTACATCTTTTGTGTAGATGCATGAATATTATATTATTACTGTTAACCACAGTCCATAGGTCACGACAGTTGTATTTTTCCCATGCTTCTCCACATTCCCATCACCCTGTAATAGTGATGTATATTTGCTCTAGCTCACAAAGGACACTCTTGCATCTGTATCATCAACGACAATTCTCATTCACCTCTGAGTTTACTGTGCTTTTAAGTCCATAGATTATCTTCTAGCTTTCTTTCAATTGGCATTTACCTCCCTAGACTACCATTTTCAGCCACATTCCCATTTATAAACCAGCCTTTACTCATTATAATGTGTTCTCATCAACTCTATACATTTTCACAGTTTACAGTAAAGCTAATTAAAACTTCTACATAAATTAGATATCAGTATTCCATCTCAGCCCTTCTCTTATCTCCTTTAAGAATCCACCACCTACCACCAGGTCTTGAAGATATTTTCCTACATTTTCTTCCAGTAGCTTTATTGTTCTTGCTTTTATATTGAGGTTTTTGATCCAATTTGAGTTAATTTTTTTATAAGGCATGAGATAGGGGTCCTCTTTACTTCTTTTGGTTATATATCCAGTTCTCTCCAAACCAGTTTTTGAATGGACTGTTCTGCCTGAACTGGGTGGGTTTGACAGGCTAGTCAAAAATCACTTGATCAGAGATATGAGGCTCTGTTTCTTAACCATCAGTTAGGTTCCATTGGTCTATGTGTCTGTCTTTATGCCAGTACCATGCTGTTTTTACCACTGTAGTTAGGTAATTGGATTTAAAGTCTGGAAATGAGAGTCCTCCAACTTAGCTTTTCCTTTTTAGGGAATTTCTGGCTATTCAGGACCCCTTACCCTTTGAAATAAATTTGATAATCATGATTTCCATTTAATTAAAAAACACTGGTGGAATTTTTTATCAGGATTGCATTGAATCTTTATCTCAATTTTAGTAGAATTGACATCTTACTTAAACTTAGTCTTACAATAGATGAGCATGGAATGTTCTTCCTATTACTTAGGTCCTTTTGGATTTCTTTTAACAATGACTTGTTCTGAATACAAGTGCTTTACATCGTTGGTTAAGTTTATTCCTAATATTTGGGTTTTATCTGT
>JAQZBX010051057.1:0-19479 GCA_029593785.1 Cabassous unicinctus | reverse complement strand
TCTTACTCTCAAGGGACTCACAGTTTGACAGGGCAAGAGACATGGGCATAAATAAATGCACTATCTTTAGGTGGCACTGAAATCCTGATGAAGTGGTTCATAAAGTTGATGACTCTTCCTGGAGAGCTTGGTGAAGTCTCCCCAGGTACTCATATTGTTGTATTGAATATTAAAAGAGGATTTGGAGTCCTTTTGCATGGAGATTGGGCAAGAGGAAGCAGAGAAGTTTATTTGGAAATAAATTAAACATAAGTTGTGCTTAGGAATTACAAAATTTTTTTGATATATAAACAAGAATTTTGTTCAGGGGATGAAAAGTGATACATCAGTATAGCCAGGTAGCCAGCAGCCAGAAAATAGAGAACTTTATATTTAGTCTACAGCATTGATATTAATTCTGAATGTAGTGGAGATTCAGTGAGGGTTTTATGGCAGGCTAGACCAATGGAAAGGTCATTCTGGGACAATGTTCTCAAAGCCATGGAGAGATGAAGACGTGTGGAAGATGCACAATAGAATTTGTTACTAGTATAAGAATGTTCTTCTTTTACAAAGTGTTAAGAATATTGTGATATACGGGAAAGTTACAATGAATGTAACTTTTAGACAATAGTTAATGGTAACATTGCAATATTTTTGCATCAGTGGCAAAAAGATAATATATCAATTCTAATGGACATAGGGGAGTATAAAGGGATATAGGATTTTTCCTTTTGGAGTAATGAAAACATTCTAAAATTGACTCAGGTGATGACATCACAACTCTGTGATGAAACTGAGAGCCAATGAGTGTAGGCATTTTATTGATTGTACAAAGCAGGGGAGTGTATAACACAGGGAATCCAGTGATAGATGATGGACTGTGATTAACAGAATAAGTATGAGAGCATTCTTTCATGAACTATAACAAATATATAATACTAGTACAGGGTGTTAATAATTGGGTTTGTTGGGAGAAAAATACACCAAATGTAAGATACAGGCTATAGTTAGTAGTAATGTTTGACAATGCTCTGTTCTTTCATAGTTTGCAATAATTGTTTCACAACAATGCAACATATTGGTTGTGGGGTGAAGTATGGGAGACTTCTATGATGATACACATGTCTCTTTTATAACTCACAACTTTTATTATACATTTACTGTTTATGTTTGTTCACCTATGAAAGATAAATTTCAATTTAAAAAAGTTGAAAAAGAAGTGAAATAGAGGGGTCAGGAATAATCTGTGAGGAATTAAATCAAAATTTGTCTAAAAATTCACTGATTAAAATTAGACACATTACTGGACACTTTATATTCAGTATTTTATTTAATCTTTGATAACTCTATGAAATTGGCATCTATATTCTGAGTTTATGGTTGAATAATGTGACTCAGATCAATGATATGACTTATGCACGGCATGTAGTATAGTTTGGAGACACTATCAGTGTTCACTGTTTCCAAAGTATTTACATTTCACTAAAATTTTAATTTTTAATGACCTTTATTTTTGAACAGTATTACTTTATAGAAAAATTGTGAAGCTATTACAGTGAGTCACCCCTTTGTATACCCCATTATATTTGGTGGACAGTTCAATTTTTTAAATATAAAAATGCCAGTAAAAATGTTTATTCATAATCCCAGGCCTCCTATTCCCCCTGGGGCTCTATGCATACATATGTGGGCTCTTTCTCTGGCTAAACTAGACTTTTAAAATATTCTTTATTATTTTTTCTGAAAAGATAATTAGATTACATAAAAAATATATAGGCCATTCCCATATGCCCCACTCCCAACCCCTCCCACATTTTCCAACATTAACAAAATCCTTCATTATTGTGGTATGTTTTTTACAATTGATGACCACATTTTGGAACATTGCCACTAAGCATGGATTACAGTTTACATTGTAGCTTACACTCTCTCCCTCACAATTTGTATGTTATGACAAGATATATATATAATGGCCTGTATCTGTCATTGCAATGTCATTCAGGACAATTCTCAAGTCCTGAAAATTACATATTACATTTGCTTTTCCCTCTCCCTCCCCTCAGAACCTCCAGTGGCCACTGCCTCCATAAGCATATCTCCGCAGGGTCTCTGTGACTGCCACAGCAATCAGTGTCTCTCTCAGTGGGTTTCCTGAGGGCTCTATACACTCAGACACTATAAGCAGTGCAGACAAGCTCAGGAATTCTGCACCTATCAGTGGGCTCTAAACATCCAGACACTATAAGCAGGGCAGACAGCTCAGGAAATCGGCACCCTTTCGGAGGACCTACCTTTGGAATCTATACTCCTCAGTGTAAAAGAATGAGACTCATTTACAGTTTCCCGACACATGGCTCTTCAGCCCCTTTTATTTGAACCCATAATTAGCACTATATTTGATAAATATATGTCACAAAGACTTAACTCTTTTGTCCTTCTATGTGTCAGCTGAGCCCTGAATCTCAGCAGAGTTGCAATAGCTGCACTCTGGTTCACTGGACTCACCCAAGGCAACTAACAAAGAGATGATGATGGACAACACCCATTCTAAGGAACAAAGAGTGTCTGCAACTGCAAGTAAGGTAGCTTCATCCATTTGACCATGGAACCTATGCCCCCTCTCAATTTGAAATAGAGTGGGCATCACCATCCAAAACTCTTCAAGATTGGGAAATGAACAATTGACTAATGTAGATTTATTGTTCTATTATAGACTGGTTATAATTCTAGCAATGGAAGAATTTTTATCATTAACATAAAGGCAAAGGCCATCAGATATTCTAAGAGGAGGGTGAGGGAAAAATAGGTGTAACATGGGGACATTTTTGGGACATTCAGGCTGTCCTACATGACATTGCAATGACAAATACAGGCCATTATATATTTTGTCAAAACCTATAAAATTGTGTGGGATATAGAATAAACTTTAATATAACTATAATCCATGTTTAGTAGCAATATTTCAATATGTGTTCAACCATTTTAACAAATGTACCATAATAATGAAGGATGATGTTAATGTAGGAAAGTGTGGTAGGGGGAGAGGGTGGGGCTTAAGAGGCTCCCCTGTTTTTTATGTAAGATTTATGTAATCTAAAGCTCTTTGAAAAATATTTTTATTTATGTTTAAAAGATACTTAAATTACATATAATGCTACATAAAAAGTATAAGGGATTCCCATATGCCACACTCCCCACACTTCCCCCTTTTCCCCACATTAACAAGTTCTTTCATTAGTGTGGTAAATTCATTGCAACTGGTGAAAATATTTTGGAGCATTGCCACTAAGCATGGATTATAGTTTACATTGTAATTTACACTCTCTGCCACTCAATTCTGTAGGTGAGGGCAGGATATATAATGGCCTGAATCTGTCACAGCAATGTCATTCAGAACAATTCCAAGACCTGAAAATGCCCCCATATTACACCTCTATTTCTCTTTCCCTGACTTCAGCACCTCCAGTGGCTACTGTCTCCAAATTCATGATATAATTTCTTCCATTGCTAGAATCACAATAAGTCTATATAGAATACCAGTAAATCCACCCTAGCCCATATTTTATTCCCCAATCCTGAGAATTCTAGGTTGGTGATGCTCACTCCACCTCTAATTGAGAGGGGACTTCAATCCCATGTGGCTAATGGATGAGACTCTCTTGCTTGCATTTGTAGACTCTCTCAGTTCTCTGGTGTGGTGGTTGTCTGTCCTCAATTCTTCATTAGCTGTCCTGGGTGACTACAATGAACTGGACAGTAGGTGTTGCAACTCCACTGAGGCTCAGGGCCCAGCTGGCATATTGGCAGCCCAGAGTTTCAAGTCTCTTGGACATACACCTACCAACTGCAGCACCAACTATAGGTTCAAACAAAAGGGACAGAAGAGGCATGTGTAGAGAAGTCACATCTGAGTCTAACTCTGTCACACTCGGGAGCACAAACTCCAAAGTAGGGCCCACTGACAAGGTACCAAACTCCTGAGCTATCTGCCAAGACTGTAGGACATGGGTGACTTCAGAGCCCACAGGAGTCCTACTATTTGGAGCAGTCTCTACTTTGGCAGTCTGTGATATCCTTCTGTTATCTCTCTGATGATCTCCTGACTCACTTTGACATCTCTTAGCAATATGAAATAATTTGTCTTTATATTGTCCCCCTTTTATTCAAGGTCTTTTTCCAGTTGCATCACCAGCCAGTGCTTGCTGGTAATCTTTCAGTTTCAGGGAGGCAAATCCCCGGGAGTCATGTCCCATGCTGGGGGGAAGTAAATGCATTTACTTGCTGATTTCAGCTAGAAAGAGTCCACATTTGAGCAACAAGGAGGCTCCCAGTATTTAACTCTTAGGCATCCTACAAGACTAGGCTAAGTTGCAGCTTCAGGAGCAAAGGCTCATAAGCACAGTCGTCAATATCAAGGGCCTATAATTGGAACATCTTTGTTCACTAGTCATTGCACCTGTACTTGGAGGATTGCTGCTCTTCCATTAGAGAATGTGGCAGAGCTCCCCAGGATGGAAATCCAATATTCCTTCAGTTCTGTGAATCTCTACCCACTGTGGCAATGTCCCTTGAACATTTAACACAGTCATATACCTTATATATATGCCCACGTGAACTTCCTCCTAGTATCTCCCATCCCTAACACCCCACACAAATGCTCCTGCCCTGACACATTTGAAACCCTTCTGTGATCCAAAACCTTTTCAAAAAGGAAACCAAGAATATTGCCAAATACAATTAATAGGAAAATGAAATAGTAATGATAGGTTTAAATGTAATAAATTAAGTACATAATAATTTAGAAAAACTAAAACTAAAATAAAGTAAAAAAAAGAAATTGGGATATTAAAAAAATAATGAAAATTATTTAAAAAATACAATTAAATGTACAGTGACATTTTCTTCCATTTCATTCCCAGTGTCTTACTTTTTTTCATTTTGTCTTCAAAGAAATTTTAGGTCTCAGTAAAGTCACATACAGTATATAGGGGATTCCCATATACCCGACATCTTCCCCCTTTTCCCCCTTCCCATATTAATAACTTTTTTACATATGGATGGTACATTTGTTACAACTGATGTACAGATATTGATACATAGCTACTAACCATGGTCAATGGTTTACATTATGGTTTACATTTTGTACGTTACACATTTATAAGTTTTTGATGAAATTTAATACGGCCCGTATCCATCACTGCAAGGTCATGGAGAACACTTCTATTGCTCCCTAAATTCCCATTCTTCCATCTTTTCTATACCTCCCTCCTCCTTCCCAGGGTACCCATGTCGACCACCAGGCTTCACTCCATGACGGACAAGATTCATAGATACTTGCAACAATGCTGAGAGCTTGACATATTAGTCTGTCCTCTCCTATTAGGAACCACCCAGGCTCTCAAGAGACACCGGCCCCTCTGTTTGAGAATATATTGGGCCTCCCAGGAGGGGAGTCCAACTCCTTCCCAATCATTGTGTGGGGCTCCATCCACTGATACAACACACTATGGCAAAATTCTCACTCACACTTTCTCTAGTAGATTGCCATAGGTGTGTCCTGTCCCAAATGCCCACCCTATCCAACACCCTAAACCAGTAACCCTTCCTTGTCATAGCACCAAAATAGTTTTCTCAACATTGTAGTTTCAACCACTTACCCACCAATGCCCAGCATTCAACTGTTCCCTCCTCCAACCCTCTCCTCACATCCATGGACCATCCAACACATCCTCCCTACCCTACCACCCTTTCCAGCTTACACCTCCCAACCCAATAGCATCACTACACCACTGTCATGTCCCTTCGCTGTGCAAGTATTCACTTCCACCTTCCCATAGATTTCACCTGTATGGACGTTGGCTCACAATCTTCTTCTCCCTTTCTATCTCTTGAAAACCAGTGGAATTGCTTGATCATATGACAGACCTATAATTAGTTTTTTGAGAAAATGTCAAGCTATCCTCCACAATGGCTGGACCATACTATATTTCCACCAGCAGTGGATGAGGTTTCCCATTCCTCCCCATCCTCGGGTAGTCCTGTGATTTTTAATGGACTCCAGTCTTATGGGTGCAAGATGGTATCTCATTGTAGTTTTAATTTGCATATCCCCAATAGTTAATGATGTTGAGCATATTTTCATTTTCTTTTTAGCCATTTGTATTGCTTCTTTGGAGAAGTGTCTGTTCAAATCACTTACCCATTTTCTTTTTATTCTTTTTTTTTTTAATTTAAAATTTTTATATTTTTTATTTACTTTTAAAAGATACTTTGATTACATAAAGTGCTACATAAAAAATATAAGGGATTCCCATATGCCCCAGTCCCCACACTTTCCACTTTTCCCCACATTAACAACTTCTTTCATTAGTGTGGTACATTCATTGGAATTGATGAATATATTTTGGAGCACTGCCACAAAGCATGGATTATGGTTTACATTGTAATTTACACTCTATCCTCTTCAATTCAGTAGGTTATGCCAGGATACATAATGGCCTATATCTGTCATTTCAATGTAATTCAGGACAATTCCAAGTCCTGACATGCCTCCAAATTACACCTCTTTTTCCTCCCCCTGACTTCTGCATCTCCAGTGGCCACTGTCTCCACATCCATATAATTTCTTCCTTTGTTAGAATCACAAGAAGCCTATAGTCGAATACCATTAAGTTCACTCTAGTCCACATTTCATTCCTTAGTCCTGAGGATTCTGGGATGGTGATGCCCACTCCACATCTAATTGAGAGGGAACTTCAATCCCACATGACTGATGAATGGGACTCCCTTGCTTGCAGTTGTAGTCTTTCTCGGGTCTATTGTGTGGTGGTTGTCCATTTTTACCTCCTTGTTAGTTGTCTTGGTTGAGTCCAACAAACTGGAGAGTAAGTGTTTGAACTCCACTGAGGCCCAGGGCCCAGCTGGCAAATGGAGAACCCAGGGAATTAAGTCTCTTTTATGTACATATACGAACTCCAGCACCAACTAGAGGTTCAAATAAAAGCAACAGAAGAAGCGTGTGTAGACAAGTCACATGTGAGTCCAACTGTGTCACACTCAGGAACACAAAATTAAAAATAGAGCCCTATTCAAATCACTTGCCTATTTTTCAAATGTGTTGTTGTTGTTCTTTTTATTTTTTTGAGATATAGATTTTCTTTATATATGTTGGATATTAGGCTCCTATCACATATATGATTACAAATAATTTCTCCCATTAATAGGCTGTCTTTTCACTTTCTTGACAAACTCCTTTGAGGTGCAAAAGGTTTTAATTTTGAAGAGGTCTCATTCATCTATTTTTTCTTTCAATACTTGTGTTTTGGGTGTGAAGTTCATGAAGCCATTTCCTATTACAAGGTCCTGTAGATTTTTTCTTACATTATCTTCGAAGTTCTTTATGGTCTTGGCTCTTACATTAAGATCTTTGATCCATCTTGAGTTGATTTTTGTATAAGATATAATACAGTGTTCTTCTCTCATTCTTTTGGATGGATGTCCAGTTCTCCAAGCACCATTTTTGGAACAGGCCATTCTTTCCCAGTTGGGTGGCCTTGGTGTCATTGTCGAATATCAGATGACTGTAGACAAGAGGCTCTATATCAGAACTCTCAATACTGTTCCATTGTTCAGTATGTCTAACCTTGTGCCAATACCATGCAGTTTTGAACACAGTAGCTTTATAGTGTTTTAAAGTCACATTGTGTGATTCCTCTGATTTCATTTTTCTTTTTCATTATGTCTTTTGCTATCGCGGGCTTTATGCCCTTCCAAAAAAATTTCATAGTTATTTTTCCAATTCAGTGAAAAATCCTCTGTTGATTTATATTGGGTTTGCATTGCATCTGTACATTAGTTTGGGTAGGATAGACACCTTAATGGTGTTTAGTATTCCTATCCATGAACAGGGAATATTCTTCCATTTATTTAATTCTTCTTTGTTTTCCTTTAACAGTATTGTGTAGTTTTATTTGTAAAAATCATTTATATCTTTAGTTAAATGCATTCCTAGGTATTTGATTATTTTAATTACTATTTTAAATGCTATTTTTTTCTTGGTTTCCTCCTCAGCTTGCTCATTATTGCTGTACAGATATGCTACTGATTTTTGCATGTTGATCTTATAACCTGCGACTTTACTGAACTCTTTTATAAGTTCTAGAATCTTTCTTGTAGATTTCTCAGGGGTATGTATAGGATCATGTCATCTGCAAGTAGTGAAATTTTTACTTTTTCCTTTCCAATTTTGCTGCCTTTTATATCTTTTTCTTGCCTAAGTGCTTGAGCAAGTACTTCTAACACAATGTTAAATGGGAACAGTGATAGTGGGCATCCTTGTCTTGTTCTTGATCTTAGAGGGGAAGCTTCTAGGATTTGACCATTGTATATTATGTTTCCTGTGCGTTTTTCATATATACCTTTTACCATGTTCAAAAAGTTTCCTTGTATTCCTATCTTTTGCAGTGTTTTCATCAGGGAAGGGAACTGCATTTTGTCAATGCTTTTTCTGGGTCTATAGAGAAGATCATGTGATTTTTTCTTTCGATCTCTTTATGTTGTGTATTACATTGATTGATTTTTTTATGTTGAACCATCCTTGCATACATGGGATGAAACCCTCTTGGTCATGGTGTATAATTCATTTGATGTGTTGTTGAATATGATTGGTAAGTATTTTGTTGAGGATTTTAGCATCCAGATTCATTAGAGAGATTGGTCTGTAATTTCCCTTTCTTGTGGCATCTTTGTTTGGCTTTGGTATTAGGGTAATGTTGGTATCATAGAATGAGTTTAGCAACATTAGTTCTACTTCTATTTTTTGGAAGACTTTAAGCAGGATTGATGCTATTTCTTTCTGGAATGTTTGCTAGAATTCCTCAGTGAAGCTGTCTGTTCCTGGGCTCTTCTTAGCTGAGAAGTTTGTGCTGACTGATTCTATCACTTTACTTGTGATTGGGCTGTTGAGTTCATCAATTTCTTCTTTCATCTGTGTAAGCTGCTTACACTGGGAATTTGAAGAAATGCTTTCTGGGATTTTGTCCATTTCCTCTAAATTATCCTTCATGTTGGCATATAAATTTTCAAAATATCATCTTATGATACTCTTTATTTTTGTATCATCAGTGGTGATAGTCCCTTCCTCAATTCTTATTTTATGTATTTGCAACTCTTTCTCTTTTTCTTTGTTAGTCTACCTAAGGTTTGGTCAATTTCAATGATCTTCTCGAGGAACCAGCTTTTAGTTTTATTTTTTCTAGTGCTTTCTTATTTTCTATTTCATTTAGTTCTTCTCTAATCTTTGTATTTCCTTCTTTCTTCTTCCTTTGGTGTTTATTTGTAGTTATTTTTCTAATTCCTTCATGGGTGCTGTTAGGTCTTCAATTTTAGCTCTTTCTTCTTTTTTGATATATCCATTTATGGTTATGAATTTCCCTCTCAGTGCAGTTTGCTGTATCCCATAGATTTTGATATGCTGTGTAGTCATTTTCATTCATTTCAAGGTAGATAACTGATTCCTTTTGAAATTTCCTCCTTGGCCCACTGATTGTCTAAGAGTGTGTTGTTTAACTTCCTATGTTTGTACCTAATCTGGTTCTCTGGCCTTTCTGATTTCCAGTTTCATTCCATTGTGATCAAAGAAATTACATTGTATAATTTCAATCCTTCTTAGTTCATTGAGAATTTTCTGTGGCCTCACATGTGGTATATTTGAAGAATGATCCATGTGCCCTCGAGGAGAATATAAATTATCCTGTATATGGGTGTAGTGTTGTGTATATGTCTATTCGACCAGATCCTATAATGTATTATTCAAAGTCTTTTTTCTTTTATGGTTCTCTGTTGAGATGTTCTGTATAATGGTGATAATGGTGTATTAAAGTTCTACATTATGATTGTAGAGGCATCTCTTTCTCCACGTTTTTACCCAGTGTTTGCCTCAAGTATTTTGAGGTGCACTGGTTAGGTGCATAAATGTTTATGATTGTTCTTTCTTCTTGAACGATTACCCCTTTTACTAATATATAGTGTTCATCTTTGCCTCTTGCAATAGTTTTGCACTTGAAGTCTATTTTGTCCTATATTACTATACTACTCCCACTCTTTATTGCTTATTGTTGGTTTGCAATATTGTTTTCCAGCCATTCATTTTCAGACTCCTTGAATCCTTGCATCTAAGGTTTCTTCTAGACAGCATTAAATGGGTCTTACTTCCTTATCCATTCTGCCCATCTGCGTCTCTTGACTGGTGAGTTTAATCCATTAACACTCAGTGTTATAACTCTTAAGGAATTACTTCAATGAGCCACATTTTCTTTGTGTATATGTTATATCATATGTTGTTTTTATTCCTCTTTTTTCTTTTTAGTTGTGCTTACACTCTCCTCCAACTATCTCACTACTGCTTTTTCTTTTCAACCTGCAGAAGTCCCATTACTAGTTCTTGAATTGCAGGTTTCTTAGTGGCATACTCTCTTAATATCTGTTTAACTGTGAATATTTTTAACTCTCCAACATTTTTGAATGCCAGCTTTGCTGGATAGAGACTTTTGGCTGGAAATTTTTTTTCTTTTCATACTTTAACTATCTCATACCACTGACTCTTGCTTCCCTTGTTTCAGATGAGAAATCAACACTTAATCTTATTGAACCTCCCTTTTATGTGATGTTTCTTTTTTTCTCTCACTGACTTCAGTTCTTTCTCTTTTTTCCTGAGCATATAACAGTTTGACAAGTATATGTCTTGTAGTAGGCCTGTTTGGATTTATACTGTTTCTTTAAAAATAAAAATTAAAAAAAAAATGTGACTGTATGTAACAATAGTATTGTAATGTTTTCATCAATTGTCACAAAGATATCACAACAATATTAAGTATCATTAATAAGGGTGTTTTTCTTTTTTGTGTCATAAAAATATTCTAAAATTCATTGTGGTGATGCAATACACTGTGATTAAATTCACAGCCATGGACTGTACAGTATAGAAGATGTGTATGGTGTGTGAATAAAGCTGTTTAAAAAATATGCCAATGCTACCCAAGGAAACGTATGCATTCAATGTAATATCTATCAAAGTCCCAGGAGCCTAAGGGAAGAGGCTTATTGAAGTGGATTGAAAAGAATGGACTCATTCTGTGGAGGTCAGTGAAGGCTTCCCAAGGGAGCTTTAAGTTGTACTGAGCCTTAAGGGAGGAACTGGAGTAATTTCAGGAGGAGACAGTGTAGAAACACACCAAGAACTGTCAACAGGGACACAAATGTGGTGAGGTTTTAAATATAGTTCTTAATATCTGATGAAAAATGAGGGGCAGATATTTGAAAGGGGAACATGAGCCTATCCGGGAGCCATATAAGAAAGATACTTGTGTTTTGCCCACAAGAGGGGTATTTATGTTGGGAATTATTGGAGAGTAAGTTCTGGCTTATAGGAGGGGATGCTCATGAAAAATCTTGCTCTGAGGAGAGCTCACTCTGAGTCAATGTGAGTATTGTTTTTGATGATGAAGGATGGAAATTGCACAATGGATGAGGGGAAGGTGTTGGGAGTGTATCTATGTATGATTGAATCAAATGTATAACATATTGGCTATTAGTACTAAGGACAACGTCAGACATTTTATAGTCATTGTTTAATTATTTCAATTACTCTATAAAATAAGTTTCATTATTCTGATTCAAGGGATGAAGTATGTGAGACTTACAGCAATGTGATATTCTTGTACAAGGCATATAATTTTGTCTGGATTGAATCTTGGAGTTCGATGTTCCTAGGATTTTGCATTTCCCTAATAATTGTCATTCTTAATAAATTTAATAACTTAGAACAGGGTTAGATTTACAGAAAAATTGCAGGAATTTGAGAGATATTTTCTAAGAACCGCTCATCCCCTTTCCCCTCCTCTTAACATCTCCCATTCAAAATAGCACCTTACATTTATTTGTCATAAATTCTTAGGGTCTTTGTGACAGTGACAGCTTCTCAGACTCTCCTTGTCTTTGATAACGTGGATAGGTTTGAGGAATGGAGATCAGGTATATTGTAAAGTATCCCTCTGTTAGAATTTTCTCATATTCTTCTCTTTATTAGACTGAACTTACGGGTTTTTGGAGAAAGATACCAGTGATGAAGTTTCATTTAATGACATCATATCCAGGATGCATCCTTTCAATGTAACTTATGATTGTTGATGTTTATTTTGATCAACAATATTTTGAGGTCACTCAGAATAAAGTCCCTCATTTCTCTGCCTTTCCTCATATCATCTTTGTAAAGAGTCATGAGAGGTCTTCAGGAGTGTGATTTATGCTCCATGGGCTTGAGAGAGCAATAGCCACAAAAATTATGGAATTCTTCTTTATGAGAGATTTGTCTCTTCTTATTTATTTAATTCTTTTTTTGTATCAGGATGGATTCATGACATTTATTTCACACTTTGGGTTGTGATACAATACTATTTTTCTTGTTCAATTTGTTCTACTTTTGGCCATGGGAGCTCTTTCAGCTGCACTCTGTATCTCTTTACTATGACCCTATCATTTGCAGGGGTTTATTTTAGTACCTATTTACTCTTTGGTACTACAAGATGTGCCAAGTGTTTCTTGCATATTTCTATCCTAGAGTCAGCAATTTCTCCAATAAGACACTTATGGAGAAGGTGTTAAACTCTTAAGGTCTGAGCATTATTTGTGATCCTTGCTACTGAGGATTCTAAGCCCTCTCTGCAGAGAGTGTAAGGAAATACATGTGTGTATACTAAGCTTGTACATATGAATGTCTAGAAATATGTCTGCATACAACACTCTGTATTTATATTCACCTACTCATGAGTTCATACTCTTGTGTCTAACTCTAAACCATTATCACATAGAACATTCTAACCTCCTCCCCTTGCTTATCTGTAAGCACTCACTTCACAGTGATAAATATATTCCCTCATCTCCAATCTGTCTATGAAATTCTTGATTCCAGTGTAAATGTATAGAATTATTAGAATTGTTAATCCATACATGGTAGAAGGCTACTTTACTAGTATACTATACTTATGCACAGTTTCTTTTGACTTCATTTTACAGGCTCCATTCATAGCCTATATTAGGTTTTAGCACCTTTGCCCTCAGCCAGTCTTGTCAGTGCAAATTATACATTTTTATATAGGTGGATAGATTTGTAACATTTTCATCCTATGTGAAATTCCCTTGACCTTGTAAATGATTTCTTACTTGCATATATAAGGTTCAATCTGTGTTGTCAAGTTCAGTGGGTTTTAACAAATGCATGATGTCATCTGTCCACAATTACACACAATACACAGAATAAGTGCATTGCTCTAATAATTCCCCTGTGCTTCATCTAGTCAACCCTCCTTCTATCTCCTCAGTCCTCTGACAACTTCTGAGCATCCTATTATCGCATTGTTTCACCTTGCCCAGAAGGTCATATATTTGATACTAACGTATGCAGCATTTTTAAACTGGTTTCTTGTAATTAGCAATAATTACTTAAGATTAGTCCATATATTTTTTGGCTGGATGGAACATTTCTTTTCATCTCAGCAATGTTCCATTGTATTGAAACAACACAGTGAGTTTACCTAGCAACCTATTAAAGAACATCTTGCTTGCTTTCAGATTTGGAGATGACAAAAAAAGCTACTGTAAACATTCGTGTGTGGGATTTTGTGAAGACTCAAGTTTTCATATCAGCCACATATATACCTAAAAATATAATTGCTGGATTGTATGATAAGACTATGTTTAGTTTTACTGGAAACAGCTAAACTGTCTTCTGGGTGAACCATTTTGTGTTCTCAAAAGCAATGAGTGAGAGACGTACTATTGCACATACTCAACATCCATTGCTATTGTTAGTGTTTAGGTTTTTATGTATTCTAATAAGTATTTGAAGATATGTCATTGTGGTTTTAATTTTGCACTTCCCTAATGACAAATTATGTTGAGCTTTTTAAAAATTTTTATTTATTTATTTATTTTAATTTTTAAATTTTAAATTAGATTTAGATTACATAAATGTTACATAAAAATATAGGGGTTTCCCATATGCCCCCTCTTCCCCCTCTCACTTTTTCCCATATTAACAACGTCTTTCATTAGTATGGTACATTTCTTACAATTGATGAACACATATGGAAGGATTTCTTCTAACCGTGGACAATAGGTTACATTATAGTTAACAGTCTGTCCTGCACAATTTTAGGTTATGACAAAACATATAATGGCCTGTATCCATCATTGCAATGTCATGTAGGACAATTCTAATGTCCTGAAAATGCCCCCATGTTACACCTGCTGTTCCCTTTCTGTACACTCAGAATCTCTGGTGGCCATTGTCTCAATATCAATAATAAATGTTCTTCCATTGCTAAAATAATAATAAATCTCTTTTAGTCTATTTTTCATTCCCAAATCTTGAGAATTTTGTGATTGTGATGGCCATTCTATTTCTAATTTAAAGGGAGCTTACATCCCAGGGGGCAAATGGATGGAACTATCTTGCTTGCATTTGCAGACACTCTTTCTTCCTTGTGTTGGGTGTTGTCCATCACCAACTCCTTGTTTGTTGTCCTGGGTGAATCCAATGAACAGGATACCAGGTGTTAAAACTCTGCTTAGATTCAGGGCTCAACCGGCACTTGAAGAGACCAAAGATTTGACTCAGGGACATATATTAAACAGGTATAGTGCTAATTATAATTAATCTGTAAATGAGTCTAACTCTTTTACACTGGGGAGCATAAATTCCAAAGTAAGGCCCACTGACAGGGTGCTGAATTCCTGATATTCTCTGCCCTGCTTATAGTCTCTAGATGTCTCTAGAGCCATCAGGGTCCTTGCTGTTTGATGCACTGTTCACTGTGGCAGTCAATGAGATCCTACTGAGCCGTGCATAAGCTTAACCTCTGGAATGACCTCCCAACTCACTTTGAAATCTCTTAGTCATAAAAATTCATTTGTGTTTAATATTTCTCCCTTTTGGTCAAGGTCTTTTTCCAGATGCACTTCTAGTTGGCACTTGGTAATAATACCTAGGTGCCAGGGAGTTTGAGCTCCTTTTTGTATGCTTATTTGGGAAGTGCATATCTTCTTAGGATAGGATTCTGTTCAGACCTTTGTCCATTTTTAAATTCACCATTTGCTTTCTTATTTTGTGGTTTTAAGAGTAATATGTACATTTGTATACAGTCATTTATCAGATGTGTTTTGTAAATATTTTTTCTAAATATCTAAAATTTTTTAATCACTTATCAATGTCTTTCACAGAGCAGAAATTACATATTTGAATAAAAACTAACTTATAAATTTTACTCTCTCATAGGTCAGGTTTTGGCTGCTATATCGAAAAACTCATTACCATAACACATGTTCCTAGATTTTCTTTATGTTTTACTCTAGCACTTTTACATGGCATTTTGCTTTTAAGTGATATGATTCATTTTGATTTAATTTTTGTGAAATGAATAAAATCTGTGCCTAAGTTGGTTTTTTTTTTTTTTGCATGATTGCATCCTATTGTTCCAGCTCCACTTGTTGAGAGGACCATACATTCTAAATCGAATTGCCCTTGTCCTCTGTGAAACATCAGTGGACCCCATTTGTGTTGGTTTATTTGTTTATTAAATCATTAGGATTCTGTTTAATTATTGTGTTTTTATAGTAAGTGCTGCAACCATGTAATGTAGTTCCTACAACTTTGTTCTTCGCTTTCACTATTTCATCACAGGGTACAAAAAGATTGGTCATAATGTTTGTTGATTAAAATAAAGTCTGAGAGAATTTGTAATGGAAAATGTTGCCTTGACAAAGTGTTTTCTATTATGGACAAGGATTTCTAGTCAGCAAAAGTGTCAAGGAGAAGCAGGAACATATATTTTCCCTGACATTTTCAGATAAGGGCACTAGACCTATATAAAATCAATAAAAATGTTAACTTAACATGTTTATAATACAAACCATACCATTTATTACATTTTTCTGATCACTGCTTGTGGCTAAAATTGCATTGCTATTACCAGGAAATTCATCATCTCCATGGAAAGAGAAAGCCAAACAATTGTTTTAGAATTTTTCTTCCTGTGTTTCTCAGAAGATACAGAAGTGCATCCCCTCCTCTTTGGGCTGTTCCTCTCCATGTACCTGGTCACGTGCAATGGGACCCAGCTCATCATCCTGGCCATCATCTCAGAGTCCCACCTCCACACACCCATGTACTTCTTCCTCTCTGACCTGTCTTTTATAGATATCTGTTTCATTTCCACCACTGTCAAAAAGATGTGGCTGAACATCCAGACAGAGACCAAAAGCATAACTTATAGAAACTGCCTCAGACAGATGTTTTTTCTCATGCTTTTTGGACTATTAGAAAACTCCCCCTTGACTTTGATGGCTTATGACTGCTTTGTGGCCATCTGCCACCCTCTGCACTACACGGTCTTCATGAACCTCCGGGTCTGCAGCCTCCTGCTATTGGCATCCTGGATATTAAGTGTTTTGGTCTATCTTTTACATGACTTAATGGTTTTTCAATTGCCATTTTGTACAGAATAGGAAATGCTCCACGTTTTCTGTGAACTTAATCAGGTACTCCAACTTGCTTGTTCTGACACCTTCCTCAAAGACCTAATGCTGCATTTTGCGTCTGTACTTCTGGCTGTTATTCCATACACTGGGGTTGTTTTCTCTTATTCCAAGATTGTATCCTCCATTTTGAGAATTTCTACAGCTGTGGGTAAGTGTGAAGTATTTTCTACTTGTGGATCTCACCTCTCAGTAGTGACCTTGTTTTATGGTACAGGTCTTGGAATGTATCTTAGCTCTGCTACTACCCACAACTCAAGGGCAAACGCAATAGCCTCGGTGATATACATGGTGGTTAGTCCCATTCTGAATCCCTTTATCTACAGTCTTAGAAACAAGGTCATAAAGCAGGCCTTAAAAAGCTGAGAAACTTTCTCTCTATAAAAGGATTCTTGGTCTCAAGTTTAGAAAAGTACTCATGATTGACAGAGGTCAAACACTGGGGCATCTAAATCAAAATTCTTTATAAGTGTATAGAAAGTTAAGTTGTTATTTGCCTAATATCATAATTCTATTTATTTAATTTTTGTATGTCAAGGACACCTGTTTCTTCTGTATTATTTTACTTCATGTGATTTCTCTTATTGCATTCCCTGGAATCAGTTTTGAAGGCAGAATCTGCTGACTATATTTTCAGCAATAAAATATTTAATACAGAAAATTCTGTATATATAAAGTTATATAAATTTCGGGACTGATGAAGGTCTATTGCTGTCACTGCCAGATGAAAGCAAGTGTTTGATATTTATGATTTTGGTGAAAAAATAATCTCTCATAGCAAAGGCTGTGTATCAGCCCCAGAGTTTTTGTTCATTGGCTCAAGAAAGTGGTCACATCCTGAACTGGAGACATTGTCTGACTGGTTTACAATAATCCACATTCTATCTCCAATATGCTGCTTTGTCCGGCCCATTTCCCATAAAAAAATAAGTGAGGATGTAATCAACAACACAACTCCTGATTCTTCAAACATTGATGATCTCACTAATTTCTGTTATTATTTAAGTGAGATAAGGTTGTCTTTTTAAAAATTATTTTCAAAGTTAAGGATATTTCCAGGAAATTTCTCTCAGCAATTCCTACAATAATAATTCACATTTATGGATCATAAAAAACAATGTGGTGTTTCCCCAATTTCCTACTATATCTTTTTCAACTATAAAACCCAGATAGCAGGACACAATTTCAGGTGTTTATGTAGACCTACTGTGTTCTTTGTGAGGTAGACTAAGGTGAATGCTTCATTCATCACCTGATTCCTGGGCCATCATTACATAGGTTAAAACTGAATGGCATTTTGGAATTAGTGATTACTCTCAGATATTGGCCATTTTTGAAAACAATTGGTTATGTATTTGCATTCACTGCACATTCTTTGGGAATACCATGAATTCAGTTTCATTTTGTAATTTTTTAAAACACAGGTTCAGAATCTGATGTCATACACATGTCAGACCTGCAATTTTCGTGGAAAGATATTTCATTCATGCAGTCTTATAAAATTTCTGAGTTTGATTGCACCATAATCAGACAATTAAAAAATCCTCAGCTTGTCATTCCTTCTGGAACACTCTCCTGTGCAAGTAAAAGCCCTATTTCACTCTGCATTCCTTGAATTATGATTCCCAGCAAAATCATTTATCACATAAAGCAGTCAGTTTGTCAAAACTTTTCCTAGGCAATGTCTTTAGAGATTAATGCAAATAATACATTCTGAATAATTTTTCCAAGCTATACATACACAATTGTGTACATTTATCCAGTGGAAATAGTGTCATTGGTATTCTTACTCCCTACAATTTGATATATCAATTCCCAGATTCCTATCCTGCAAGACTATGCTTTTGCAATCACTTCTTGTACAAAATAATTTACATGTATGGCTTCTTTTCAAGCAGAAATCTCTTTCCAAATAAGAGTTTTCACTAATTTTGACATCAGTCCATTGTTTTTATTTTGTTGTTTTTGTTAGACCAGTAAAAAGAATTTATTTGGGAAATGGGGGAAAGAACAGAGCTTGCTGAGGAATGGGAAAGAAAGATAAAAATACACACCAAGACTTGGTGCAGGCCCCTCTAGGCTGAAAGAGTCTAGACATTGTTCCTGTTGGGGAATGAACAATTGACTAAAGAAGACTTATTACTATTCTATTATACACTTATTTTTATTCTAACAATGGAAGAACTTTTATCATTTACATAAAGGCAGGGGCCACCAGAGGTTCTGAGGGGAGGGAAAGAGAAGAATTAGAGTAATATGGGGGCTTTTTGGAGACATTGGAATTGTCCTGCATGCCATTGCAATGACAGATACAGGCATTATATATTTTGTCGTAACTATAAAATTGTGCAAAGCAGTGTAAACGAAAATCTAAACAATAGTCCATGTTTAGTAGCAGTGCTTCAATATGTGTTCACCAGTTGTAACAAATGTACCACACTAATGGAAGATGTTGTTGATGTGGGAAATTATGGAGGGTGAGGGGGTGGAGCATATGGGAATCTCCTATATTTTTTTAATAAAATTTATGTAATCTAAAGCTTCTTTAAAAAAATCTTTATTAAACAAAAAATAATTTCGAGAAATAACATAATAAGCATGCATACTAATCTTATTGAAGAAGCTAGATTTATGTGTTTCAAGTAATTTGGAAAACACTAAAAAAAAAGGAGGCTTAGAAAGTTGATACTTCTATTACCATCAGGAACACTGTATAATCAAGAAGATGCCGTTAAAATTGTTGGCTCCACTAATATGCCTCCTTTCTGCAATCAGGTAGTAGGAGGCTCATGCCTATACGGATTGGTTAAATAGGCACTACACCTTCTACTTCCCCAATCTCTGGAGGACAGGAACACAAGCCAGAAAGAGGTAAAAAGGGCTGCAAAGAGCCAGGTACCACACCTA
>JAQZBX010051056.1:0-19486 GCA_029593785.1 Cabassous unicinctus | reverse complement strand
ATAAATGGAGGGAATGTTGCCTAACTCATTCTATGATACCAATATCACCCTAATACCCAAGCCACACAAAGATGCATGAGGAAAGGAAACTATAGACCAATCTCTCTAATGAAATTAGATGCTAAAATCCTCAACAAAATACTTGCTAATTATATTCAACACCACATCAAACAAATTATACGCTATGACCAAGTGTGTTTCATTTCTGGTATGCAAGGATGGTTCAACATAAGAAAATCAATAAAAAGAAACACACCACGTAAATATATCAAAAGCAAAAATCACATGATCATCTCTAAAGATGCAGAAAAATCATTTGAAAAAACACAGCACCATTTCCTGATTTAAAAAAAAATCAATAGATAAGAATACAAGAAAACTTCCTCAACATGATAAAGGATATATACAAAAAACCCACAGCTAACATCATATTCAATGGTGAAATCCTAAAGCTTTTCCTTTAAGATTTGGGAAAAGACAAGGATGTCCACTGTCATTGTTCTCATTTAACAGTGTGTTAGAAGTACTTGCTTGAACACTTAGGCAAGAAAAAGATATAAAATATCCAAATTGGAATGATGGAAGTAAAAATTTCACTGTTTGCAGATAACATGATCCTATACATAGAAAGGCCTGGGAAATCTACAACAAAGTTTATAAAGCTTATAAATGAGTTTGGTACAGTGGCAGGTCATAAAATCAATGTGCAAAAATCAGTAGCATTTCTTTACACCAATAATGAGTAATCTGAGGAGGAAATCACAAAAAAATCCCATTTACAATAGCAACTAAAAGAATCATAAACCTAGGAATAAATTTCACTAAAGATGTAAATTACTTGTAAGCAGAAAACTACACAACGATGTTAAAGGAAATCAAAGAAGATCTAAATAAATGGAAAAATATTCACTATTCATGGATAGGAAATCTAAACATCATTAAGATGTTTATCCTACCCAAAATGATTTACTGTTTTAACACAATCCCAATAAAAATTACTATAGCATTTTTTACTGAATTGGATAATCTAACTATGAAATTTACTTGGGAAGGCAAGGGGTCCCAAATAGCCAAAGACATATTGAAAAAGAAAAATATGACTTTAAAATGTACTACAAACTAGAGTGTTCAAGAGAGCATGGTATTGGCACAAGGATAGACATACCGACCAATGGAACCAAATTGAGACTTCTGATATGGATCCTTGCATATACAGCCAACTGATATTCAACAAGGCTACCAAGACCACTCAACTGGGAGAGAATGTCCTCTTCAACAAATGGTGCATGGAGAAATGGATATCCACATCCAAAAGACTGAGAGAGAAGCACCATCTCACACCTTATACTAAAATTAACTCAAAATGCATCAAAGATCTAAATATAAGAGCTAAGACTGTAAAGATCTTCAAAGATAATGTAGGGAAGCATTTACAAGATCTTGTATTAGGAAATGGTTTCAAAGCACTAGCAATGAAAATAAAGACAAATGCAACCTCTCCAAAATTAAAAACTTTTACACCTCAAGAAAGTGAAAAATCAGTCTACTCGATGTTAGAAAATATTTGGTAGCTATCTGATAGGTGCCTAATATCAAGTATATATAAAGAATACAACATCACAAAAATAAAGAGACAAACAACCCATTTAAAAGAATGGGCAAGTGATTTGAATAGACACTTCTCTAAAGAAGAAATACAAATGGCTGTAAAAGCACATAAAAAGATGGTCAACATCACTAGTTGTTAGGGAAATGCAAATCAAAACTTCAATGAGATATAATCTTACACCCATTATACTGGCTGTTAATAAATAAATAAATAAATAAATAAATAAAATAAAAAACAGAGGACTACCAGTGTTGGAGAGGATATGGAAGAATGGGAACAGTTATGCACACTGGTGGGAATGCAGAATGGGGCAATCATTGAGGAATACAAACTGGTGGTTCCTCAGGAAGCTAACTATAGAACTGCTATATGATCCAGCAATCCCACTACCAGGTATATACCCAGAAGAATTGAAAGAAGGGACACAAACAGATATATGCACACTAATGTTCATAGTGGCATTATTCACTATTGCCAAAAGCTAGAAACATTACAAAAGTCCATCAACAGATAAATGGATAAACAAACTGTGATATATACATATAATGGAATATTTCTCAGCTGTAAGAAGGAATGCAGTATTAACACATGGGATAACATGGACGGATCTTGAAGACCTTACATAGAGCAAAGGTCAAATATTACATGACCTCACTGATATGAATTAAGCAACTTGAGCTGACTCACAGGGCTAGAGTCTAGAAGATAGGTTTTCAGGAGACAGAAAGGGAGCCATGAGCCAATGTTTATATGGGCAAAGCCTATAAGGTAGAAGTGCATAGTTCTGCAGTGGGATGGACCTGACTGTGGTGCAGTGATGCCATTGGATTGGGTGGTGTTGGTTTGTGAAGGGGTTAGGGTGGGGAGGGTGGGTTGTATTGTCCATGAAACTGTGAGGAGGGTTGGGGGAGGGAGCAAATGAAATCTCAGGATTTGCAGGTATGTGGTTTGAACTACAACGTTGGGAATGTTCTTTTGGCAAATATGGCAGGGAATGGTTACTGGTTTAGGGTGTTGGAAGTGGGGGCATGCAGGACAGGATGCACCTGGGGCAGGTTTCTAGGGAGTGTGTGAGTGTTCATTCTGTCATAGTGCCTTGTATCAGTGGGTGGAGACCCACACAATGAATGGGAAAGTGTTGCACTCCCATCTTGGGAAGTCTTGCTATGTTCAAAAATAGAGGGGCAGGAGTCTCTCAAGAGCATAGGCAGTGCTTCATAGGGGAGGACAGACCAGTATGTCAAGCCCTCAATGTTGTTGCAAGTAACTCTGAACCTTGTTGTTCAAGGAGTGAAGCTTGTTGGTGGCTGTGGGCCTTGAGGGGAGGGAGAGGGAAGAATAGAATTGATGGAACATTAGAATTGTTGTACATGATCTTGCAATGTTGGATACAGTCCATTTTAAATTTCATCAAAATTTATAAAAGTATATGATCAAAAAAAAAATGTAAACCATAATGTAAGTCATTGACCATGATTAGTAGCATTGCTTCAATATTTGTACATCAATTGTAACAAATGTACCATCCACATGTAAAATGTTATTAAAAGGGAAAAGTGGGAAAAGGGAAGGATATTGGGTATATGCGAATCCCCTATATTCTGTATGTGACTTTTCTGTACCTTAAAGGTTCTTTGAAGACAAAATAAAAAAAACATAAGACAGTAGGGGAATAAACAGAAGAAAATCTCACTATACATACAAGACAATAGATCTGAACAGTGATGAAAGACATGTCAAAAAATCTCTTAATATTTTTTTCATTATTTTTTATTATTCCAAAATTTTTAATTCTTTTTTAGTCTTTTTATTTTTTGTATTTCATTTCTTATTTTTAAAACTATATTTTATTTCTCATTAATTGCATTTGGTTATTTTGTTGGCTTCTTCTGAAGAACTTTTGGTTCACAGAAGGGTTACAACTATGACAGTGGAGGTTCATTGGTGTGGGGTGTCAGTGATGGGGGATATATGGGAAGAGGTTCACCTAAGGCATATGTACAAGGCATATAAATGTGTTCAAGTGTTCATGGGGCATTGTCACAGTTGGTGGATATTCACACAACAACTGAAAGAATGTTGCATTCCCATCCTGGGGAGCTCTGCCACATTTTCTAATTGAAGAGCAAGAATCCTCCAAGTACAGGGGCAGTGACTAGTGAAAAATGATGGCCCATTGACAGGCCCTTGGTATTGATGATTGTACTTATGAACCTTTACTTTTGAAATTGAAACTTAGCCTAGTATTATAGGATACCTAAGAGTTGCCTCCTGAGAGCATTTTTGTTGCTCAAATGTGGCCTCTTTCTAAGCCAAACTCAGCATATAAATGCAATACCTTCCCCTTGGCATGGGACATGACTCCCAAGGATGAGCCTCTCTAGTACTGGGGTATTACTACCAAGCACCAACTAGCAATGCAATTGGAAAAAGACCTTGACCAAAAGGGGAGAAAGGTAATGATAAACGATTTTATATGGCTAAGAGACATCAAAGTCAGTCAGGAGGTCAATCCAGAGGTTAGGCTTATGCACATCTCAGCAAGATCTCATTGACTGCCAAAGTAAATACTACCTCAAATAACAGGGCTCCTGAGGGTTCTGGAGACATCCAGACACTATAGGCAGGGCACACAGCTCAGAATTTTGTTGTCCTTCCACTGGGTATTATTTTGGAATTTATTCTCCCCAGTGTGACAGAGTTGGACTCAGTAGTGGTTTCCGTACACAGGCTTTTCTGTCCCCCTATTTGAACCTATAGTTTGTACAAGAGTTGATAGGTGTACATCTAAGAGACTTAAATCTTTGGGCTGTCCATGTGTTAAGATTAACAGCAACACCTACACTACAGTTTATTGGACTCACCCAGGACAACTATTAGGGAGATGATGGTGGACAATGATCACCACAAGAAACACAGGGAGTCTGCAACTGCAAGCCAGATAGTCCCATCCATCTTCCCCATGGGATCTAAGCCCCCTCTCAATTAGAGGTGGAGTGGGCATCACCATCCCAGAATCCTCAGGATTGGGGAATGAATGATAGACTAGAGTAGATATACAGGTATTCTATTATAGACTTATTGTGATTCTAGCAATTGAAGCACTTATATTATTGATGTGGAGGCTGTGGCCACTGGATGTTCTGAGGGGCAGAAGAGGGCAAAATAGGTATATTATGGGTGCATTTTTAGGACTTGGGAATTGTACTGAATAACATTGCAATGATGGATACAGGCCAATATATATCTTGAGATAACTTACAAAATTGTGTGGGAGAGAGTGTAAACTACAATGTAAAGTATAATCCATGCTTAGTGGCAATGCTTCAAAATGTGTTCATGAATTGTAACAAATGTACCACACTAATGAAGGATGTTAATGTGGTAAAACATGGGAGAGGTACATAGCAGGGCATATAGGAATCCCCTATAATTTTTGTAACATTTATGCAATCTAAATACCTTTTTAAAAATAAAAAATATATATTTAAAAATTATCACTTAAAAACATCTACTTCATGGGAAAAAAGTCCCTCCTTTGTGGTACTATTTATATATTTTCATTGAGAAATGTTGATTTTTTCCTTTTCTTCATTTGACTCCTGGGGTGTTCAATCTGTATGGCATCTTGAATTCTAAAATTATATTACTACTCATTTGATAAATTGGTTCTGCTCTTTTATTAATTTTCTGTACATTGAGTGGTTGTAAGTGTGATGGAATGCTGCCAGATCCAAGGAAGTTTTTTTTTTTTTTTTTAATTACAGCCTCTCAGGAATGAACTGAACATAGATCAGTCTTTCCCTCAACTCTATTTCATTTTTCCCTTCCTGTTTACTGAGCAGATTTATATGTTTCTTTAAATACAGAGTCAAAAATGTTCTTACCAAAAGGAAGCCCCTCATCTACATGTCCACGGAGGCTTCCCAGCTAGAATTTCTGGGTGCTAACAATAAATATTTTGGGAAAAGACATTCTGATGCTCTAATCAGTGTGTCTGTGGATGAGAAAGGCACAATATTAATATGGACCTAGGAATTCTTGGTGTGCTGTGTGTGTGCTTGTGTGTTGTATGCATGCATGTGTATCTGTGAGTTTTGTTGTGTGTGTCTGTGTGTGTTGTGTGTGTGTCCTTTGTGCATGTGTGTCCATATGTTGTTTGCACATGTATGTTCTGTATATTCTCTGTGTTCTGTTGTGTGTGTTATATGTGTGTATTTTGTGTATGTGTGTCTGTTGTGTGTACATGTGGGTTCCATGCATGCATGTGTGTCTATATTTGTGTTGTGTGTGTGTTTGGTGAAGTTTGGCAGAACTCAGAGTAGGGCAACCTGGGCTCATATATTCCAAACAGATTCACTATAATACAAAGCTGACAACTCAGACGTACATATGAGTACAAGAATGGGGTCCATTTTATTCCAATGCATGTGATAAACCTTAATTAATAAAGTTCAAGATGTATAAAATATTGGTAATGGACTCCTGTGGTTCTGAAGCTTCATTATCATTTCATTGTCACCATCTCTCATCACTTTCCCTCTTGCTAATTCATGTTGCCACAATGGCTTCCTTGTTGGCCTTTTCTCTCTGTTGTGCATATGCTTCCACAGAAATGCCCATGGCTCCTGCAACATCATCTTTGAATCCTCTGTTCAAAAGTTGCCTTTTCTACTGGTCTTCTCTGAACCATAGTAAATAAGGGACCCCTACTCATTCTCTTCTTTATACCTCCTCTCACTATCTTTTAGCAATTGTCATCATCTGGTAAGTTATATGATTTTTTATTTGTTTATTTGTTTATAATCTTTCATCAGATTGCAGTCTCTTTCATTTTCAGCACTGCTTTCCTAGACAGTGCCTGGAACATATCTGACACTCAATATATATTCATCAGATGAATGAATGTATTTCTGAAAATGTCTATAATGCACATGACTGCTTGGAAAAAGGCTGCATTGGGAAAAGAATTTCTAATCATAGATGGCACTGGAATTTTACCAAGAGGAAAAGATGCCTAAACACAATAATTTCTTGAATGCAAAATAGAAATTATAGAGGATTGTGGGAATGTGGCTGACAGGTTAGGCATATAAGTCTTAACTCCAACTAAAACAACAAAGAAAAAGCCAAATCCTGCCATGGGGATCTGCTTTGGGGCACAGCAAACCAAGATACTGCTTACCAACTCCCAGAAGAGTGAGAGTCTGAGACACAAAGAAGCCAAAACAAGTAATCATGAGATATTAAACCTCCCAGCTGCTGGGAAGGGCTCCCCTCACCCAAACCTGAGATATTAAGTGAGGGTAAAACTTCTGGTGAACTAAATGAGAGTAAAGCAGATGTCTCTCTCGATGGGAATGTGCTCTGAGTCATCTAGGAGGGTACTGGATAGATAGGGAAGCCAGGAATAATCATAGGTTGCTTACCTTGGTGGCTGCAAGAGGCACACGTAGCCAGGGTGGACAGACTAGGTGGAGACCCTAGGCCCCTTCTCCAAATGGGAGTCTGATGGCAAATTCCCTGTGAAGAAAAGGGATCTGGGAGAGTGGAGAGTGATTTTTTTGCAGGGAGTTTAGCCAGCTGGGCCCCACTTGAATATCAGAAGGGGCACTGACTCGACAGAGAGAGGGGAAGGGAATCACCTCAGGCTGTGGTCATGCCCAGGCTGGCAGTTATGCCTAGCAGCCTAGATAAAGAAAGGAATTACATCAGTGAGGAGACAAAGACAGGCGGCAATCAGCATCACTCAAGCTGACTGCAGGGGATCTAACCTGCCTGAGGAAAAAGGGGTGGATAGCCTTCTGAAAGGCTAATTACCCTAAGGACACAGAATAATTCATTGGAAAATTCCTGCCTAAGATATATGAGGTCCTTGGTTTGATTCCTGGCTATTCCTTGAGAAATGACTTACCAGGCATACAATTGAAACTTTATGACAGGGAGCATATAGACATTTACTTTGTATTAGCTTTTCTTGGATTTTTTTTTATTCCCCTTACTTTTCTCACTGAAACCCAGTTCAAAACCTGCAGAGGGCAGGCTGCAGGGAGAGTGATTGAGGAACAGAAGCAGCCTGAGAAGATCCTTAGGAGTCTAAGAGAGAAGGTTGTTTTTCCATGTTTATTTTTTTTCTTTTGTCTCCTTTAAAAAAAAAAAGTATCTTTTTTTTTTGCTGCTATCTTTTTTCTTCCTTGTTTTGTATCCCCTTCCTCTGTTTCTCTGCTTGTTTGTTTGTTTGTTTTATTTTTTTCATTTATTCTCTTGGTTACTGATCTATTCTCCCAAGGCTATTTCTTTTCACACCTTCATCTTTATATCTTTTGTTTTCTGTTGCTGTGCTTTCATTCCAACTCTTTTATTTGCTCTCCAATTTTTCTTATTTGCATTTCTCCTTCTCTCCTTTTCCTCTGCTTACTTTCTCTTTTTTACATTATTCTTTCTTTCTTTTCTCTTTTATTTCCCCCTCTTCTCGTGATTCCAGCCTTTTAATTCATTCTATATATTTTTTCTTTATTCTGTTCTGGTTTCATTGTTTTTCTTCCACTTTCCTAAACTTATTCCTCTGTGCTTCTTACTTGTGTTATTTTTTCAATTTCCTAGGTCTCTCTTACCTTTTACTATTTTCATTACTATTATTCTTTTTGACTTCCTCTCTGTTTCCTTTTCTCTGGTCCTTATTTTTTTCTTTCAAAGGAACATACACAGATCTCTCTCAAACAAATGGCTGAGTGGGGGCAAGATCATGCCCAAAGGAGCTGTTTTGGGAACACACAGAGTAGGAGGCTTTTGGGCATTGATCTGGAAGGATCTGGACAAAAAGAAAAATTCCTCAAGGTGCTGCTGGTTTGATTCTTGGTTGCTGTGATTCCTCTTCTTTGATTTCCCCTATTCCATGTATACCAATTTTGTCTACCAATGCTCTTTTCCTACCTGCATCATTCTAACTTCTGATTTCTGCTGTTGTTCTTACATTCCATCCTCTCTTTGTTTAGTTCTCAATTTTTCTGTTTTTATTTCTATCTCATCTATCCTGTTTTCTTTCTTTTATTAACTTTTTTCTTTTTGTCTTTTCTTTTCTCTTTCCCTCTCTCCTCATCATTCTAACCTATTAATTCATTCTATATATTTTTCTCTATTCAGTTTCCCATTTCATTATTAGTACTCCACTTGTTTATTCTTATTACTCTACACTGCTTACATGAGGTAAATATTCTTTTTCCAGGGTCTTATACAGTTCTTCTAATGATGAATATTATAACACCTCTTATTCATTTACTTTTCTTACCTCTTTCATTTTCTCTGGCCCTAAGTTTTTCCTTCAAGGGAACATAGACAAGAGCAATGAAATAGAATAAGAGGAAGAAAGTTTCAAAGAGAAAAGTTAACACACACACACACACAAATAGAAATTGAATAAAACACTAGAGTAAAGTGAGAGGCTAATCAACTGAATAAACCAATCAAGATAAAAAGATGACCAGATTTTTGTTATTTCCTTCTTTGTACTTCCTTTAGGTTTAGTTTGTGTTGTTTTTACAGTTCCTCCAAGTGTGCAGTTAGGTTTTCAATTTTAGCTCTTTCTTCTTTTTTAATATATGTATTTATGGCTATAAACTTCCCTCTCAGGACAGCTTTGGCTGCATCCCATAGTGTTTCTTTGTTTGTTTGTTTGTTTGTTTGTTTATTGTGGGTAAAAATCAAACTTTTCACAATACCATAGGTTTTGATATGTTGTGTTGTCATTTTCATTAGTTTCAAGAGTGTTATCGATTTCTCCTGAGATTTCCTCCTTGACCCACTGTTTGTAGAATGTGTTGTTTAGCTTCCATATCTTTGTGCCTAATCTGTTTCTCTGGCCTTAGAGATTTCCAATTTAATTCCATTGTGGTCAGAGAAATTACTTTGTATAATCTCAATCTTTCTGAATTCATTGAGAGTTGGTCTGTGGCCTAGCATGTGGTCTATCTTGGACTATGATCCATGTGCACTCGAGAAGAATGTAAATCCTGTTGTATTTGGGTGTAGTGTTCTTTATATGCCTATAAGGTCCAGGTCCTCTAATATATGGTTCAGTGTCTTTGTTTCTTTATTGATTCTCTGTCTAGATGTTCTGTCTAATGGTGATAGTGGTGTGTTAAAGTCCCCCACCATAATTGTAGATGCATTTATTTCTCCACTTAGCTTTTCCAGATTTTGCCTCATGTATTTTGAGGGACCCCGATTAGGTGCATATGATTGTTCTCTCTTCTTGAGAGATTACCCCTTTTACTAATATATAGTGTCCATCTTTGTCTCTTACTATAGTTTTGCATTTGAAGTCTATTTTGCCAATTTTTATTAGAATAGCTACTCTTGCCCTTTTTTGTTTGTTTGTTTGCTTGTAAAATTGTTTTCCAGCCATTCACTTTCAGCCTCCTTGAATCCCTGGGTCAAAGGTGGTTTTCTTGTAGACAGCATATAGATGAATCATATTTCCTTATCTATTCTGCCAATCTGTGTCTCTTGAGTGGTGAATTTAATCCATTAACATTCAGTGTTATTACTCACAATGAATTTCTTACTTCAGCCATATTTTCTTTGGGTTTCTGTATGTCATGTGTTGTTTTGTTTCTGTTTTTGTCTTTTTAGTTGTTTTTAAACTCTTCTCCAGCTCTCCCTCCCTTGTTTTTTCCTTTCAACTTGTAGAACTTCCTTTAGTATTTCTTGAAGTGCGGGTTTCTTATTGACATACTCTTAATTTCTGTTTATCTGTGAATATTTTGAGCTTTCCATCATTTTTGAATGCCAGTTTTGCTAGATAGAGAATTCGTGGCTGGAAATTTTTTCTTTTAATACTTTGGCTATGTCATACCACTGTCTTCTTGCCTCCATGGCTTCAGATGAGAAATCAGCACTTAATCTTATTGTACTTCCCTTGTATGTGATGGTTCTCTTTTCCCTTGCTGCCTTGAGTATTTTCTCTTTGTCTTGGGCATTGGACATTTTGACAACTGTATGTCTTGGAGTTGGCCTGTTGGAATTTATACTATTTGGGGTGCACTGTGCTTCCTGGACCTGCATGTCCATTTCTTTCAATAGGGTTGGGATGTTTTCAGCCATTATTTCCTTCAGCACTCCATCTGTTCCCTTTCCCTTCTCTTCTCCTTCTGGGATGCCCGTAATGCATATGTTTGTGCATTTTGCTTTGACAGTTAAATCCCTAAGTCCCCGCTGGATTTTTTCTATGCTTTTATCTATCTGTTCTACTATCTGTTTGATTTCAGATGTATTGTCTTCCACATCACTAATTCTTTCTTCTGCCTGTTCAAATCTGCTGTTATGTGAATCCAGGGTCTTTTTGATTTCTTGCATTGTGCCATTGATCACCATCATATCCGTTATCTTTTTATGTATGCTTACAATTTCTTCAGTATGTTCTTCCATTGTCTTCTTAATATCCTTAATCTCTTCCTTCACTTCAATAAATTGGCCCATGGTATTTGTTTGGAAAGTTTTATTAGTTGTTCAATGTTCTACATCTCTTCCTGGTTTTTAGTTTGTTCATTGGACTGGTCCATGTCTTCCTGTTTCTCAGTGTGTTTTGTAATTTTTTGTTGTCCTCTAGTCATAATTTTATCTTTATGCATTTATTCAGTTGATTACTTCTTTCTCTGCTCTACAGTTTTATTTAGCTGGTGGTTCTGTGTGTGTGTTAAGTTTTTTCTTTGACACTTTTTCTTCTTTTTTCATTTCCTTGCTTCTTTCTATGTTCTCTTGAAGGCAAAAGATTAGGGCCAGAGTAATCAAAAGGTGTGAGAAAGAAGAAGGATAATAGCAAGTTTGATAAATGTTAGAAGAGGGGCCATATAAGATGAATAAATAAAATGAGTATTTAACTCATATATATATTACATATATATACATATGTGTAGAGTAGTAGGGAAAAAAGAGGAGTACCTACAATGGACTGGGAAACCAAATAGAGGAAAATATATGTAATGATTCAGAAGGCCAGAATGATGAGGAGAGAGAGAAAGAGTAAAGAAAGTGCTGAAAGGAAAAAGTTAATAATAATATGAAAAGAAGAAAACAGAGTAGATAGAATGGAAATTGACACTCTTAAGTTGTGGGCAAATGAAAAAATGTGGTATGTAAGAACCACAACAGAAAGCAGAAAGCAGAAAGATGAAGGAAGGAAAAGAGATAGCATTGGGAGACAAAATCAGTACAGCCAGAGAATGGGAAATCATGGAAGAAGAAGCACAACAAAGAAGAGACAAGCTAGTAGCACCAAATTTTAAGAAAGGAAGGAAGGAAGGAAGGAAGGAAGGAAGGAAGGAAGGAAGGAAGGAAGGAAGGAAGGAGGGAAAGAAGGAAGGAGGAAGAAAAAGAAAGAAAGAAAGAAAGAAAGAAAGAAAGAAAGAAAGAAAGAAAGAAAGAAAGAAAGAAAGAAAGAAAGAAAGAAAGAAAGAAAGAAAGAAAGAAGGGGGGAGGAAAGAGGAAAGAAAATCAAGGGATAACAAATAAACAAAGAAAAACTGAACAACCACACAAGCAAGCAGTCAAACAAAGCTAAGGAAGAACAGTGTTTCTTTTGGGGCCCTTGGTGAACCTCTCAGCCTGCTTGTGTTCATCAATCAATTGCCCTGCAAGTTTCTATCTGCAGGTTTGAGGCAGATTTTAGCTATTAAACCAAGTTTAAAAACATTTTTTTTAATTTTTTAAAGTGACTGTCTTTTTTTTTTTTTTTGGCAAAATAAGGGACTGAAAAGAAGTCTTCTTCCAGGTGACCCCCTTCACCGAGGGGACCCTAACTAGGCTCATGGAAACTAATCAAGCACTTGCCATTTCCTGGCCACCCCAGGGGAGCTGAAGCTCTGATGCTTGTCAGTGCAGAACAACAAAACTGGCTGACTTTGTCCCTTCTGGAGACAAGCATCAGTGTCCACCCCCTCTCAAGCCAAGCCTCTGTATCCCAGGGTGGTTAGGTAAATCAGGCTTCCTCAAAAAATTTGCCTCACCCTCAGCCTGGTGCCACTTCAAGCTTGCTGTTGTGCTCCTCAAAGCTCTAAGGGGGTCCAGGCAAACAAACCCACAGAAAGGAAACTCCTCTCCACCCTTTGCCCGAACCCTCCCACTCTCAGAGATTGCTCCGTCTCTCTGGGTTGCCAGCAGGAGTCAGGGCTCACCCTAGCCCTTTGCTCTGAGGGTGGGGCTTAGCCATCTGCATCTGTGATTTCCAGCTTAGGACTAAAAACTAATGGTTTTATCTTGAGCAATCTATCTCCCTGTCCAGCTCCCTCCAGATTGATGTCCCAAAGGCTTTTGCTCTGTGGATTCCCAGAACAGCTCAATTGTGCAGGATCCTGTCCCCAATCAGCTTTGTTTTTTGAGAGAGATGGTGAGTGCCCACTTAAACCAATGGCATCTTTGTCCCTCCCAAAGAAGCTTTATGTTACAACAATGTTACATAGAAAATATAAGGGATTCCCATATAGCTAACCCCTCCCCTCTCACACTTACCTTTAATAATAACATCTTACCTGAATATGGTACATTTGTTACAATTGATGTACAAATATTGAAACATTGCTAATAACTATGGTCGATGGTTTACATTATTGTTTATATTTTGCACAATACACTTTCATAGATTTTGACAAAATTTAAAATGGCCTGTACTTGAAGATATATTTCTCTAAAGACAATATATAAATAGGTAATAAATACATGAAAACATGCTCAACATCATTAGCCATTAGGGAAATGCAAATAATAGCTATAATGAAACAACTTCAAGCCCACAAGAAGGGCTATTATTTAAAAAATCAGAAAAAACAAATGTTGGAGATGATGAAAGAAATTGGAACTCTAGAGCATTGTTAGTGAGGATGTTGATTTGTGCAGCCACTTTAAAATAATATGACAGTTCCTCAAAAATTCATCTTTCACTCCATTTGTACTACACCCTTAGTTTCACCCTAATCTTCCTGACTGGGATATGGATTCATAGGTAACAGCTCATATTCTGTGATGATGAGAATGAAAACCACATGATAAGATAAGTTAATGAATACTAAATCTCCATGAATTTCATTGAGCAGTTTTCCTATCTCTGGGCTCCCTAACTCTAGACCTGTGATTTGTGGTTAATAAAGCCTATATTTCGATAAGACAGTACAATGTGTGCATTTTCTTTACCTTGCATCTGAATTCCATCTCTAGCTAAATTCACTGATCATGATGTATTATAGAAGTTTTTAAATTGTACCACCCATAAAAGAACTGCAAGTGGATCAAAATGGTCATAGTACTTGCACACCATATGATAATAAATAAATTTATTGTGTATTATACTTTGATGACAGTTCCACATGAAGAAATTCCTTGAAAATTATAATACGTCCAGAAAAGAGAGACCAATATACACAAAAATCCAAGAACTTGCTGAAGGGAAACCTCATGAAGAAAAGGAAATGTATTATCTGCCTAAGTGAAGAATTAGTGGCCATGAAACCTAGGTTTAACTGCATGGAATATTACCAGAGGTACTGCAACATTACTTCAAGCCATCTTTGCTGGTAACATTGCAGTGTCTACTGTCCCTCATCTCTACTCAACACCCATTTCGGCTTAATCCTCACATTTAGGAAAGGGCCAAGTCTTGCCAGAAGAATGAACTTAATGTCTCAAAAACTACATCATTTTTCCAATTCCTAATTCTCCTCTTTCTATTTCCATTTGTAATGTCACCTCCTCCTAATAGGCACCAACACCCCAGCTACCAGTACTAGAATGGAAATCTTAATGAAGATATTAATGAGCAGACCAATCAAATGAGGCAATATATGCAAGAAGACATAAAGCTTAAAGCTGTGAAGCAAGAAGTATCAAGCTCTGGTAATCAGTGAGCCAAACATGAATTCTCAGGACACAACAAGGTATCTTTGCAAAAAATACAGATATTTTGTTTTATCCTAGGAATGGTAAGCTGCAGATTAGGGACACATTGGGAATATTTATATCTCAGTGTGCCATGACCTTATGGAGTAGAATACCCCAATAAAAATTAATTGAAACGTATACCTGTAGTAGACTGATTGCATAGATGATGCCAGTCCTCCAACTTTCTATAATTAATATATTTTGCATTAAGACTCTGCAGATCTAAGCATCAAGAGGTGGAGTCTCTTTCTCGATCTTTGAATCAGGGTGGGAATTATGACATTTTATTTGCTTTGGCCAATAGAATATGGTGGAATTGGCAGTGTGCTTCAGGAGGTCTTGGTATGTTTCTGTTGATCTCTCTTGATTTCCTGCCTTAGCCATGAGAACAGGTTCAGCCTAGCCTGCTGGAGAATGACAGGACATGTGTCAGAGAGTTGTCTCAGTTAAGGTCACTCTAGAACAGTGTACAGTCAATTAGACCACCAATGTGTGGAGAAAGCTTAATCACGAAGATCTAAGAATTCTTAGCTGACTCACACCAGACTATAGACTCATGAGGAGACAGAAGAGATTTAAGTTAATCAGTGTGGATGTGTTTTGATCAAACTTTGTTTACAAAACAGAAGTTTGATTTGACTTACTGGCCATAATTTGATGAAATGGTTTCTTAAAATGTTCAAAATCATGGCACACTAAGTAATAGTGGTTCCTAAAATAGATAAGGAAAATCTTAAGCTTGCATATATCCAAGACCTATGACAAAAGTTTCCTGATTGTTTCAGCCTTGCTACTCATGACAGTTCTCCAATGACCCCATTAGTCAGAGACAGCTGCCCAGGAGAGGAATCTCCCAAGGGTACCCCTCCGGTCCCTGTTCTTCAGGCTGTAGATGAAGGGGTTCAGCATGGGATTGACTACAGTGTACATCACCAAGGCCACCGAATTTGCCCTAGATGATGGTATGGCTGCTGAATTTAAATAGACACCAATGACAGTGCCATTGAACAAGGAGACAACTGAGAGCTGAGACCCAGAGGTGAAAAAGTCTTTATATTTGCCCTTGGTTGAAGAAATTCTCTGAATTGAGGAGACAATCTTAGAAAAAGAAAAAACTATTTCAGTTAAAGGAATCAAAGCCAGAATGCAAGTTTTAATATACATCACTATGTTATTGATTAGGGTGTCTGAACAAGCCAGTTTCATGTCTTTGGAAGGATCACAGAAACTGGTTGGGATTTCTGCATGTGGACAAAAAGACAGCCTCAAGGCTTTCAAGGTTTGGAACAAGGAACTCATGAAAATAAGCCACCAGGACCTCATAAACAGCAGTCCACAGAGACAGGGGTCATGATGACCATGCAGTGCAGGGTGTGACAGATGCCATGAAGTAATCATAGCCTATCATGGTCAGGAGTAAACTGTCCAGTCATCTAAATACAAAGGAAAAGAATATCTGGGTGTGGCACCTTGAATAGGCAATAACTTGTATCTGAGTCTGGATTCTAACAGCATTTTTTTGGACAGTAATGGAAATGAAACTGATGTCAACAAAGGACAGTTTGGAGAGGAAGAAGTACATGGAGTGTGTAGGTGGGAGTCTGAGATGATGGGCAGGATGATGAACAGGCTCCAAATGGAGGTGACTATCCATGTATATGGACAGGAACAGACCAAAAAAAAAAAAAAATGATTTGAATCTCTGATGTCTCTGAAAATCCCAGAAGGAGGAATACTGAAACATTTGTTTCTACTTCTGATTCCATGTGGAAGATAAACCCACCAGGACAGAGACAAAAGCAAGATAAAATGATTAACAGACAGGCAAGCAGAAATGTGTTTGTATTTCATTGGAAGTGAAGAATCAATAAATTACTATGTTGGTATAATTATCTACAGTTGGCCAGATGATCAGACTCTACCTTATTTTACATATGTCTATTTTGTGAGATTCTATTCTCTTTCATTAAACATTCTGTTAGATATTATGTGTTTATAAACAGTTTTCATTTTTCTTTCTTACAAGACAATTTAAAATCTAATAAAACAAACTGTATGGTACTATTATTCTGTTAATAATGTTATTACATTTTCATTCTAGCTTTTTCAGCTGAGTTAAGAATAAATGTGCCAAATTTTAAGTAGAACATCATTAGATTTTAATATAGTTACTAGTAAACTTTTCCATTAATTTGGGAGGAATTAGTATTTTTAAAGTTTATAATTTCCTCCTTCAGAAACAGACTTTATTTATTCTGCTATTTAATCTTTCATGAGAATTTCTCAAAATATCACTTTAAAAGTTAATATAGACACTATGAATTAGGTTAATCTTAATTGAAGACATGTTGTTTAAGATCAGGATTCAGAGATTTTTGCCACTCATATGCCCACACATACTTTTTTTTTATGAAATATTTACATTTATTGGATGTTGTAATGACTTTTTTATTTACACTTTTTAAAAACTATATATATATATTTTTATTGTGGGTAAAAATCAAATTTTTCACAATACATACCAATATTTGTAAAATGATATATAAATACATATGCATATATGTGCATTTGCTTACATAAATGTTATTTTATATATATATATATTTTTTTTAAAGGTGCTTAGATTACCTGAATATTACTCAGAAATTGCAGGGATTCCCATGTTCCCCACCTCCCACACCTCCCACAACATCCCACACCAACATCCTTCATCAGTGTGGCACAGGAATGGAAGAAATTGTAACAGTGAGGTGGAGCTGGTGGCCACTGGACATTTTCAGGGCAGGGAGAGGAGGGGCAGTTGAAATACAGGGGCTTTTTTGGGACTTGGGGGTTGTCGCACACATACTTTTAAATGTGTTTATGAATTTGTTATAAAAAGAAGATCCAAATATACCGAAATCAACTTCCAAATCACCAGGATACACAAAATAAAGATGCAAGGAAAACTAAAGAAATTATAAGATGTAAGCTACAGAATCAATAAATGCCAAAAGCCATTTTTTTCTAGAAAAGCAAACTTCTGGTTAGAGAAATCTAGAAAATAATGAGAATTCATTATGCAGAAATGAGGATTGAGTCAGGGGCTATGATTACACACATGAAGGCAATATTATCATAGGTATAATAGCTGTAATCATATATACCGAGGTGAAATTTTTTGAAAACTTCACTGTAGCTGATTTTCATTTGGTGCAATATAACTAATCATATTCGATACAAAATAATAGAATAGACACATAGAACTTCACTGTAGGTGATTTTCATTTGGGACAATATAACTAATCATATTTGATACAAAATAAAGTAAAATAGACAAGGAAGTGATTGACCAATCCATGAGACTTGCTTTTACAAAGCACCATGCTGTAGGTCTCTATGGCACACCAAAGAGAAATTCTCATTAAAGACATACAGAAGATAAGGATACTTCATAAAGCCACTATCCATTTATTGTGGCCTGAAGATTATTACTATTTATATGAAAATAAAACTAAATCAAAGTCAATATAGGAAAGGCAAACTATTTCTTACAGACATTGATAACTGAAAACACTCATAGATATCAAATGTGAAGTTCACAAAACTAATAAATGATATTGGTATATGAATGTCCATAAAATATACCAAAATAATTAACTTTGATATGGGCTACACAGTTCAGTTAGGAGAAAGACTGGGAAACATTTTCCAATCAGAATACTAACAAAAAGGATTATATAACTCGCAATAATGTCAGTAGATTCTACTTAGTGAGAGAAAGCTGTTTTTCTGGCCTATTGGATAATGTGACTTTTCATGCATTATCTAATTGTATTATCACATAACCCTATGATATAAACAATTTTTTTTACTGTGTTAATTTTACAGGGAAATATTTGAGTACAGTAAATGTATGTTGAATGAATAAATAAAGGAATGAATGCATGAGATCTCACTTGTGAGAAAGGGAGACTGAGAAATGGGAGAGAGGAGAGACTGGCTATGTGAACAAAATAAAGGGAAACAATATAGAGAATGAATATATAGTTGGTGGGAAAGAGAAGCCCTGTGATATTGGGTTTGTGAATAAGCAGTCCCAGAATTCAGAGAGAAGGGAATGTAGTAAAAAATACCACCCAGAGCTATGGACTTAAACAGTATAGGATTCTTAGTAAATGGGCTTTTCTCCTCTCCTTATCTTTCTCTGTCCTTTGGATGTCACTGCTCACCAAGCCCTCCTCACTCCATCCTCTCTTTTCAGAAAGGGAAGGAAATGATGTAGGCATGGGTTAGCTAGACCAGTGTGATGTCTCTAGGAGGCATAAGTTAGTTTATTCCCAGTCTGGAAAGGAGGGATGTAGGCAAATGGCATGTGGTGGTATTCGAAGTGTGGAGTTTCAGCAATGTAATTCTCATTTCTCATAGTGTTTCCATACTCTTTATGCAGTTTACTGACTGGGTGCTTGTGGCCCAAAAAATACAAGTGTTTTGTTTGCTCATTAAATTCATATGGTACATGTTACGTCCAATGATTGAATCCCCGAATATAAGAAGCTTTATCTTACAAGAGCTTTTTTTTCATATATTGTGACATTCACTGTGCAGAAATTCCCAAATGAATATTGACAGAGCCCCTGAGCTGCATGTTCTCCACTCTCATAGGGATTTACGCCTTCAATGGTTTAAGGGTCATTGGGACCCAGTGCCATCTCCGACAGATGTGGAGATGCGACCTGAACACATCCAGCCTCACCTGGACCACCCAGGAGCATCCCTTCACTGCCACTAATATCTCCTGAGTGCAGCCTCAGACAACAAAAATCATAGTGAGTTAGAGAGGTAAAGACAAAAACTGACTGGCCAGCTTCATTGCAGAGGCAGTGCTATCTCACACTTCACATATGACCACCCCAGGACTTGTGCTCAGGTTACAAACTTTAGGGAGGGGGCAGATTTTTAAATCCAACT
>JAQZBX010051055.1:0-19493 GCA_029593785.1 Cabassous unicinctus | reverse complement strand
AAACAAAATAGCAGGTATGCACAGCAAGGGAAGTATATATTGAAAGGTGAGTTTTTGTGTTTTTTTCCTACTTTAAATGTCTAATCTTATTATTTTTTACTCTTAGAAAATCTTAGTTTTGACTAGACTCAGACTTTGAGGTCGAAGCTCTCAGAGAGAACAGCCTCCATCTCTTCGCCACCTGTTCCTGGTGTTTTTGTTTGGTCTCCTTCATTATATTGGCCAAAATTTAGCATATTCTGCAGCCTCTTCCTTATTTTTCTTGGTACCCTGTTTCTTCAGGGCAATATACTGACATTTATGTTACAGGACATGTAGAGTAACAAGATGCTAAATCTTGGGTACTTTGGTCTTGGGTTTCTTACCTTCTTTGTTCAGGGGCTTTCTCACAACATACTGGCAGACATCATCTTCTTTAGAGAGAGAGAAAAGTTTTCTGATTTTGCTAGCTGTTTTGGGTCCCAGGTGATGAGGCACAGTAGTATTGGTCAGTCCAGGAATATCCATCTCTCCTTCTTTTACAATAACTAAATTGAGAACACTCAGATTGGCACCTACAATGCAATCCTGAACAGACTTCCACTTTCTCTATTCTCCTTGGTCTATAACAGGAATGTCCCTTACTCAGTAAGAGGCGGACACAGCCATAGGTCAAGAAACCCTGCTTCATGGAGAAAGCTTGTCATTTCCACTGCTGATTCGAACAACATAACCCTTCCACTCTTTATCCAGAGTGTCAGTAGCAACTTCTGTGGCTATAAGCTTCTCATAAAAAGTACGAAGTTTGCATTCATCCATTTCAATGAGCTTCTGGCATCCAGTGGCTGGGAAGGAGATGTTCAGCTAGGGTGTAGAACTTGGAGTGCCAGGACCTTGGCAGCGCCTCACATTGGATCTCGATCCACGTCCCCCCAGACTCGTCTAACATCTGCCACCACTTTGTACTGTATATTATTGGAATAATGAAAATGTTCTAATAATGACCGAATTGATGAATGTACAATTATGTGATTATACCAGATACCACTGACTGTACACTTTGGATGGATTGTATGCTTTATTAATATGTATCAATAAAATTGCTTTGTTAAAAAAAGAATTGCTAACTTCCAGGAAGATGATGGAGTAGACAGACAGAGAACTCTCTTCTCCAGAAAAATAGCTAGAGGATAGGCTGAAACAGCCTGGAAAAAGATCTTCTAGGGTTTAGGACACCAGGCAAAGGCTGAAGACCACCCAGAGGAAAAAGGGACAAAGAAGGGGAATCGCAACCACTTAACTGTGAGTTGAAACTCTCGGCTGCTGCTGCTGGCACCCTCCCCCACACTAAAGACTCTTGAGAATTCTCAGGTCTCTGGGCCTGCAGCTACAGACAAAGGGGGCTCCAGGGATCCACTATCCCAGGAAAGAGGGAAAGAGAGGGACACAGTCTAAAGTTGACTCAGCTTTTGACTCACAAATTTGGTCTGCTATGTCCCAGGAGCCCATCCAGGCCAGGTGGGGCCACAGAATTGTTTGCCTTGGGAGCCAGCAAAGAGCTAAAGCTATCAGACCCTCCCAATCTGTAACTCTACTAACAGGGACTGATTGTTGAGGACTCAGAGGGGAGTGGAAATATTTCTGACCCAGGAAAAGGGAGGAGGCTGCTAGAGAAGGCTGGAGAACTGTCACTGAGAAAGTTTGAATTACAAGACTCTTAGCCTCCAGGCAGGAAGCTCTATCACATTGATCCAGTCTGTGGTGCAATAAATACACTGTGACCAGGCACTGAACAGAGCGCTGCCAAAGAGTGCCATCTGCTGGCAGACCAAGGAAGCACATGTGAGAAAATTAAAAATAAGTAGGAGAGGCTTTTTCTGGCCATTATAGCTTCCCTCCCCAAGGCCCTGGGAAGCTGGTCTGCCACCAATTACTGGGTCCAGAGCCCAGTTTTGAGCAACTAGCAGGGACAATCCTAACAATTCAGGTCGAGCCAAGAATCAAAAAGCAGTGGTAACACACAGCTTCCCGCCACTGAATCTCTACAAAAGAGAAATAAATTGAGCATCTGAGGAAACTACATCCTAATCAGATACCTAGATATCAGCAAAATATTAAAAGCCATACTAAGAAAATGGAAGACATGGCCCAGAAAAGGAATACATCAAAGCCACAGAAGAGACACAGGATTTGAGAGAACTAGTAAGTGAGATGCACACAAATTTTCAAAATGAAATTAATGAGTTGAAAGACAATATGACTAAATAGATAAATGACATCAGGAAGACATTGAGTGAGTGCAAAGAATTATTTGAAATCCAGAACAGAAAAGTAACAGAGCTCATGGGAATGAAAGACAAAATAGGTGCGATCAAAACACATTAGAGGCAATTAAAAAAAAAAAAAAAATTCAACACCAGACTCAAAATGATACAAGAAAGACTAAGTGATACTGAAGACAGAGTAGCTGAAATTGAAGAGAGAAAAGAACAGAGAGAAAGAAAAATGGAAAAAATTGAGCAGGGGCTCAGAGAGTTGAATGCCAACATGAAAAACAACAACACATGTGTCATGGGAGTTCCAGAAGGAGAAGAGAAGGGAAAAGGGGTAGAAAGAGGATTTGAAGAAATAAGAGCTGAAAATTTCCCAACTCCCAAGAAAGAAATCAACTTACATGTCCAAGAAGCGCACTGTACCCCAATCAGAATAAATCTAAATAGACGTACTCCAAGACACATACTACTCAGAATGTCAAATGTCAAAGATAAAATTTTCAGAGCCTCATGGGAGAAGCAAACCATCACGTACAAGGGATGTCCGGTAAGACTTAGCACAGATTTCTCTTCAGAAACCTTGGAGACGAGAAGACAGTGGTATGATACAATTAGGAAACTGAAAGAGAAAAACTGCCAGCCAAGAATTCTTTATCCAGCAAAACTGTCCTTCAGATATGAAGGTGAGTATAAAATATTCACAAACAAACAGAAACTAGGAGTTTGAAAAAAGAATCCATCCTTGAAGGAAATATTAAAGAAAGCCTAAGAACCTGAACTAAAAAGATAGGAGAGAGTACTGGAGGAGAGCATAGAAGAAAGAATAGAGAAAGGATAACCAAAAGAGTAAAAAGACACGCAAAAATATGATATGACAGATGAAAACAAAAGAATAAAATGGTGGAAATAGTGCCTTTACAGTAATATCACTGAATGTGAATGGATTAAACTCCCCAATCAAAAGATACAGGCTGACAGAATGGATAAAAAAAATGAGCCATCTATATGCTGCTTACAAGAAACTCACCTTAGACCTAGGGATGCAAACCGGCTGAAAGTGAAAGGTTGGAAAAAGATACTCCATGCGAATAGTAATAAAAAAAGAGCAGGGGTAGCTATACTAATATTAGACAAAACAGACTTTGAATGCAAAAATGTTATAAAAGATACAGAAGGCCATTATATATTAATAAAAAGGACAATTCAACAGGAAGAAATAACAGACATAAATATCTATGCACCTAACTAGGGTGCTATAAAACACATGAGACAAACTGTGGGAAAACTGAAGGGAGAAATACACATCCCTACAATAATTGTTGGAGACTTCAACACCCCACTCAAATCATTAGATAGAACAACTAGACAGAAGATCAAAAGGAAACAGAGAACTTGAACAGTATGATAAACGAGTTAGACCTATTAGACATATACAGAAGACCGCATCAAACTCAGTGGGTTATAAGTTGTTCTCAAGTGCTCATGGATCTTTCTCCAGGATAGATGCCATGTTAGGGCACACTGAAACTGAAAATGAATAACAGGCAGAAAAAGTAAATTCGCAAATGTGCGGAGACTGAACAACACACTCCTAAATAATCAGTGGGTCAAAAGAAGAAATTGCAAATGAAGTCAGTAAATATATTGAGACAAATGAAAATGAGAACACAACCCATCACAACTTATGGGATACAGTGAAGGCAGTCTTGAGAAGGAAATTTATAGCCCTAAATGCCTGTTAAATAAGAAGAAAGAGCTAAACTCAAAAATTTAACTGAACTAGAGAAACTAAAGAACAGCAAACCAATCCCAAAGCAAGCAGAAGGAAAGAAATAATAAAGATTAGAGCAGAAATAAATGAAATTGAGAACAAAAAAACCAATAGAGAATATCAACACAACCAAAAGTTGGCTCTTTGAGAAGATCAATAAAGTTGACAAACCTGTAGCTAGAGTAACAAAGAAAAAACGGGAGAAGATGCAAATAAATACAATCAGAAATGAAAGGGGGAAAGTTACAACTGACACCCCAGAAATAAAAAGGCTCATAAGAGGATATTATGAGAAATCTTTATGCCAACAATCTAGACAACCTAGATGAAATGGACAAATTCCTAAAAATAGGCAACCTACACTGACACTACAAGAAATACAAGAACTTAACAAACCAATCACATTTAAAGAGATTGAATCCATCATCAAAAATCTCCCAGCAAAGAAATGTCCAGGACCAGATGTCTTCACAAGTGAATTCTACCAATCATTTTGAAAGAATTAATTCATCCTATTTAAACTCTTCCAAAAAATTGAACAGGAAGGGAAATTACCCAACATATTTTATAAAGCCAACATAACCCTAATACCAAAGCCAGATAAAGATATTACAGGAAAGAAAATTACAGACCAATCTCCCTAATGAACATAGATGCAAAAATTCTCAACAAAATAGTTGCAAATTGAATCCAACAGCATATCAAAAGACTTATACATCACGACCAAGTGGGATTTATTCCTGGTAAGCAAAGCTGGTTCACCATAAGAAAATCAATCAACGTAATACATCACATTCACAAATTGAAGGGAAAAAAACCACATGATCATCTCAATGCAGAAAAGGCATTCGACAAAATCCAACATCCTTTTTTGATAAAAACACTACAAAAGATAGGAATCAAAGGAAAATTCCTCAATCTGATAAAAGGCATATATGAAAAACCCACAGCCAACATTGTACTCAATGGAGAAAGGCTGAAAGCCTTCCCTCTAAGATCAGGAACAAGACAAGGATGCCCGCTGTCACCACTGTTATTCAACATCGTACTAGAAGTTCTAGCTAGGGCAAATAGACAAGAAAAAAAAATTAAAGGAATCCAAATAGGAAAAGAGAAAGTAAAACTCTCACTGTTTGCAGATGACATGATCCTGTATTTAGAAAATTCTGAAGTATCCATGTCAATGCTACTTGAGCTAAAGAGTTCAGCAAAGTGGCAGGAAAGAAGATCAACACACAAAAACCAGTCATGTTTTTGAACAGTAGTACCAAACAATCTCGGAAGAAATAAGGGGCAAATTCCATTTACTATAGCAACAAAAAGACTGAAATACCTAGGAATCAATTTAACCAAAGAAGTACAGGACTTATATGCAGAAAACTATAAAACAATGCTAAAAGAAAGAAAAAAAGACCGAAACAAATGGAAGGATATTCTGTATTCATGGATTGGAAGAATAAATATTGTGAAGATGTCAATCTTACCCAAACTGATTTATAGATTCAATGCTATACCAATCAAAATTCCAACAGACTACTTTACAGAATTAGAAAAGGTAATTACCAAATTCATTTGGAAGGGAAAGTGCACCCCAATAGCCAAAAGCATTCTAAAAAAGAAGAGTGACATGGGAGGAATTTCACTGCCTGATCTTGAAACATATTACAAAGCTATAGTGGTCAAAACAGCATGGTACTGGCATAAAGATAGACACATCGATCAGTGGAATAGAATTGAGAATCTAGATATAAACCCTCACGTATACGGTCGACTGGTTGTTGACAAACCTAGCAAGTCCAAGTTAATGGGACAAAGAGTCTCTTCAACAAATGGTGCTGGGACAACTGGATATCTATAACCAAAAGAATGAAAGAGGACACCTATCTCACTTCCTATAAAAGAATCAACTCCAAATGGATCAAGGACCTAAATATAAAAGCCAGGACCATAAAACTACTAGAAGAAAATGTAGGGAAACATCTTCAAGAACTAGTAGTAGGTGGTGGTTTCTTGGATCCTACACCCAAAGCACGTGCAACAAAAGGAAAAATCGATACATGGGACCTCCTCAAAATTCAACACTTTTGCACCTCACCGGACTTTGTCAAAAGGGTGAAAAGGCAGCCAACTCAATGGGAGAAAAAATTTTGAAATCACATATCTAATAAGCGTTTAGTATCTAGGATATATAAAGAGATGTTACAACTCAACAATAAAAAGACAAACGACCCAATTAAAAAATGGGCGAAAGACTTGAATAGACATTTGTCCAAAGAAGAAATACAAATGGCAAAAAAACACATGAAGAAATGCTCAACATCACTCATGATTAGGGAAATGCAAATCAAAACTACAATGAGATATTTCACACTTATCAGAATGGCCACTATTAAAAAGACAGATAATACAGGGGCTTTTTCAGGACTTGGGAATTATCCTGCGTGACATTACAATGACAGATATAAGCCATTTTACATCAGCATATAATATGCAGAACTGTGTGGGAAAGAGTGTGGTCTACAATGTGAACTATGGCCCATGCTTAGTGGCAAAGCCCCAGGATGTGTATATCCATTGCAGGTGATGTGCCACACTAATGAAAGATGTTTATGTGGGATGTTATGGGAGGTGTGGGAGGTGGGGAACATGGGAATCCCTGTAATTTTTGTGTAATCTCAGCATCTTTTAAAATTTAAAAATAAAAAAATAAAAATAAAAAAAGACAGAGAACTACAAGTGTTGGAGAGGATGTGGAGAGATAGGAACACTTATTCACTCTTGATGGGAATGCAGAATGGTACAGCCACTGTGGAGGACTTGTTTGGCAGTTCCTAAAGAAGTTGAATACAGACTTGCCATGTGACCCTGCAATACCACTACTGGGTATATACCCAGAAGAACTGAGAGCAGTGACACGAACAGACATCTGCACACCCATGTTCATATCGACATTATTCACGATTGTCAAAAGTTGGAAACAACCCAGGTGTCCATCAACAGATGAATGGATAAACAAACTGTGGTGTATTCACACGATGGAATATTATGCAGCTCTAAGAAGAAATGAAGTCGTAAAGCATATAACAACATGGATGAACCTGGAGGACATTAAGGTTAACGAAGCAAGCCAGACACAAAAGGATACTGTACGACTGTGTTACTATGAACCAAATATATTGTGTAACATGTATGATTAAAAAAAAAATTTTATATGTATCTGGTACATTTCACTGAGAAATGTATGTTTTTATTCGACTGTGTTTTCTTTTTCTTTTTTTTTTTATTATTGTTTTTATTTTCAATGATGAAACGTACAAAATTAGGTTAAAAAAAATTGCTTTGTTTAAGAAAAGAAACACATGGGTCTCCAGATCAACACCAAAAAAAAAAAAAGAAAATACATTACATTGACATACAATTCTGTGGAAAAGCAAATTTTAGGAAAAGAGGATCAATATAAAATTTCCAACTGTTAAAGCACACACTTAAATTTTTTTTAAGGGATGTTGGCAGGCATTTAATTGCTGTGGTTTTAAAAATCCATTTGATACAATTAAAATAGTGATGTTACTCTTTAAAAAATATTTATAGTTTATCATATACCAGTCATTACATCCTTTGCAAATATCTAAACTTATATTCATATATTTACAAATATATAAATATATTAGGTATTTACTGAAAAAGTATGAAGGGTTGGTGGGGATTCCAAGTTAGAAGTTAAGAAGTTAGAACTAATGAAGTTAACGGTGCAAAGGAGGGTCACACTTCCCAGGACATTCCCTTTGATGTTAATGATTTGCTCTTGCATCAATAAAGATTTGTAAAATATTAAAAAAAGAAATTCCAAGCTTCTTTCACCTTAGGAGTATACTTGTTCCAGAGCTGGCTCCTTCTCATCTTTTAGGTCCCAGTTTAAATTTTACCTACTTAAAGGGGTCATTGATCCCACTCTTCTCATTCTGTCTTTAATTGGTTTCTTCAAAACACTATCTCTAAGTACTGCATTTGCTTCCTTTTGGCAGTCTTCTCTAATGAAATACAAATAATGGTAACAAAATAATGGCTTATAGTTATTATCCCTTACTATTTGCCATATGCCAGTGTATGGGCTTTAAATAAATTAACCCTTTCAATCCTCACAGCAACTATATAAAGTAGGTGCAATTATTACTCACATTTTACAGCTGGGGGAACTAAGTTACAAAAGGTTTAAGTAATTTTACCTGGGTTTTACTGTTAGGAAGTAGCAGTGCTGGCATTCAAACCCAGATAATCTAGTTTAAGTTTAACCAATGTCATTTAAAAAAACAACAACTATAGTTTACAAATCAGTAGCTGGATCAAAAAATTAATTTAGAGCTTTTTGTATGGAAAAAAATGGGATAGAGCACATCAGAATGTATTGCATTTGGTAGGGATAAGTACTGTTAACAAAACTTTGGTTCATTTATACTTATCAAACCATAAGGTGTGAAAGCCACCGTGCTATGCACTCTGTAAGCTCTGTATTTTTAGGAGTCAGTAGGGACTGATTCATAAGCATATTCCCAGAGTCTTGCCTAGTTACTGGTACTTAGTAAGGACTCAATATTTATTAATTAATTTAAAGCATGATAGGTATTAAGAAGTTGATAAAAACTTGCAAATTTTCTCCAAAGTTTATATTTTCTGATGTCAACTACTGAAGTTCATATGAACTCGAATTTAAAGATCTCATAGATGTCATGCCAGTTTTCACAAGAGTATGTTAATATTAAATATAATGAAAGCAGGAAGAATTCAGAAAGGGTACTATCCTCTTCTCCTACTCTTGTTTAAAAATCCCTGTTCTTTGAAAACTGGAAAAGAGAAAAAGTTATGCTTCATTGACCTTATAGTATATTATTCATGTAGTTTTTAAAAAAGATTAAATGCCATTTACTATTACAAATTACTGTATAGGACTAAATAGTGTGGCAGGAAAAGTAGACTTGAGAATCAATCCTAGCTTTGCTATTACTGGCTGAGTTCCTACTTATGTAAAACTCAACTATTAAAACCTACCTAAAAGTAAGAGTTCTACATAATTTCTACTTAGGAAAGGCTTAGGAACAGCAGCCAGGTTGGCAGGTAGCCTACAATTGTCTTGAAACTAGGTTTACATAGGAAGTAAAGTGTTTTTACATTTTTATATATTTGTATGCTACAGATCAGTTAAAAAACAAAACACCAAAACTCTTTCTAAAAGTGCATTTGTTCCCACTTAATATAAGACTGAATGCCAGTTGTATTTACAAATTATACTATCTCATTCAAAAGGGAGGGGATCTAATGGAAATTATGGGGGGAGGATGCAAAATCTTTCAGATCTGCATTAGCATTGACTCTGCCTTGAAGGTTAGAGATAATAGGAAGTATTTAGCATTTATCAGAGCATTTAATTCAATAATGGAAGCTATTATGATGATAAACAGGGCCCAAGGTTCGGAGTCATCCTGAGGCAAAGATGTTCAGTATATCCTAAAAAACAAAACAAAAACGGTCTTCTTGAAAGTTACTTTGCAGGAAGTTATAAATTTCTGGGTTCAGTTTTATTTCCTCGTTAGCCTGCAGGTCTTTGAAACAGATTATATCTAATGCATTCTTTGAAACTTCTCCAGCATCCAATACAACTATTTGCACATTGGGTTTTGCAAGCCTGAACGTAAATCTCTGGTACTTGTTCTCATAGGACTTTTATTTCCTGAGACACCTGGGGATGGGGAAAGGAGGGTCCAATCTTCTCATGATACATTAACTCTAAACAGGAAAAACAGGATTTATATTTTAAAGGCTCATTTGAGCAATGTGATCATGAAGTCTGTATAAGGAGAGTTACTTTAGGTGTTTCATAACTTCTGAGGGCCTAGAGAGCCATTTTCCCTTCTTTGAAAAGATAAACCTCTACCTATGTTCTAGATTCCAGCTGTCTTTTACAAAAACAAACAACAAAAAAGCAGGCTTTAAACCTCAGTAGTTCTGTAAAATGAAGTACACTTATCCTGGCTAAATACACAGATTTAAAAGCAATATAGTATTGAGCTATTGACTGTGGTAAGCCTTTTACCCATATTATCTCATGAAATCCTCACAACAACTTTATCAAATAAGCCTAAGGGGAGGCTGGGAGGCCAGTTTAGGGGATGGAAAGGCAGAGAATGATGGTTGCTTGGAGTAGGGTAATGACAGTGGAGATAGAAGCAGGAGGATTTGACAGTTATTTAGGAGGTACAATGGACTGACTGGTCTAGGTTGAGTGCATAGATCACTGCCTGGAAGATGCTTGAGAAATATTTGTAAATGAATAAACTGGTTATGAAGGGTGAGGGAAAGGGTATGTGTGTGTGAAAAGATGATTCCTAGGTATCTGGCTTGCTTTACAGACAGAAGTGTGGTGCCATTCCCTAATATAGGGAAAAAGAAAATAAAACCTAAGTAAAGAACTCTGTCTCTCACAGATACCTATAGGAAACTGGCACTTCCCTCTACCACATTGGCTTGGTGGCAGTGTTTTGAATCAAATAACTTGTTCCTCTAGGCCAGGTAAGAAACCTATCCAAGGGCAAAAATCCAGATTGGCTAATGACTTGCCTGATGTGGCTGGAAAAAAGTTAGCTGACCTAATCACTCTTTCCTCCTTGAATTTGAACTAAGAAGCAGAAGAATCTGGCAATTAGCAGCAGAGGCAGAATGAAGTAAAAAAAAATGGAGGTTCGACAATGGCCAACTGGTAGCAAAATCAGAGAAAAACACAAACGGGATTATTTGAAGAGAGTTAATAAAAGGATCATCTACAGAGGTGTGGGGAAGAGTCAGGGAAACCAACAGGGATATGGTATCAAGGACTAGCAGTTACTACTCCTAGGCCTGACAGGGCAAAGGGAGATTGGAGGGGGAAACTACAAAGAAGGCACTGCAGCCAATCCATGACCCAGCTGGGGGAATGAGGACTATGACCTCACTATCCTCTGGCCTCCAATCTCCTGATAATACCTCATACTGCCTGAACCCATCCAGACACCAAGGAAGATGAGAGAGCCTTTTGGTGCAGTTTGGACAGGTCAGGCCTCCTGGTACAAGAGGAGAAGGTGGAGAACCATATAGAGGGGCAAAGAGAAGACAGATGAAATTGCAAGAGGCAGTTAAGCAGGACTTATATGTATGTATTTCAAAGAGAAGCAGATTCAGTTGTATAGCTGACTGACCTAAGTGACACTGCACTACAGTGACGATCACATATGCTTACTGTTTAGTTCTCTAGAACTCTTTTAAGTCCATAATCACCCTCCAGATCTTCTCTCCCTGCAACTAAATCCTGTTTCCAAGAAAGTTCCCCTGGGTTCCTTCAATAAAGCACCTTTACTTGAGAAAGTCCCTGTATGACATTAAAATTTTTTTAAAAAAATTGTGGTAATATATATACACAACACTTTCAATTATACAATTCAGTAGTGTCAAATCACAATGTCCTGCTACCATCACCACCATCCATTATCTGCTTTCACTTAAAAACAACAAGCAAAACCAACCTCGGTTAAATGGCCTATACAAAATCAAGTTTTGGGAAATCATTACGCATAACTTTTTCCTCAAATGAATGAAGTGTTTAATTCACATTTAAATAGATAGTTAAAAAAAAATAGATGGTAAAATAGAACGTGTTCTGAGTCATACCGAGAGTGAATTTGTTGATAGGCTTTCCTGAAAGAGAGAATCAAGCATTAACTGCCAGAACTCCAAAGGGCTGATTATAACAGGAAAAGCAGCTAGATGGTGGTTAAAAAACCCAAAGTTTCACAAAGCTAGCAAAGATGGCGCCTCTCTGAGAATATATGTGGAAGTACAATCCCTATTTGATAGGAAACAGGCTTCCGAGGTTTATTAGGCTTCCGAGGTTGATTAGGGACAAGAAGGCATTGATATGGAAAACAGGAAAAGCATTATTTATAGCTGTTGTAATGTATGGATAGTTTACTGGTCTTAGGAATATAAACAATTCTTCCCTAGTACAGTTTATGAGTAAATTAAAAATTAATCTCGCGTTTAATGTGATTTGAGCGGGATCTATGGAAAGAGTGTCTTGTACTAATTATGTGCCCGGCTTTACAGTTTTAGGGAAGTCGGATGAGATTAATTACATCTTTGAACAAACCGCCGCACAAATTAGTAGGGCTCAGCTGGGGTGGAGGGGGCATAGAGATGCCTCAGCGAAAAAAAATAACTTTAGCGGCGGTACCCGCTCTCAGCGACCTTGCATAGGAGTATAAACGTTAACTCACAAATACACGCACATCAAACCAGTATGATTACTAATTGAATTTGTGTCAAGTAGAAAGCTCTTATCGGAATTTTTTTCGAAACATATTTGTACTATTTTAACATACCCATTCCAGGAAAAAAAATATTTGGAGTAAGGTTAATTTGTAACCAAGTGATATCTCCCCAAATTAAAAAAGACTGCGAACTATTAACTATTTGTTTTACTCGAGAGCACTTTAAAAAACATTTCAATTAGTGGGTGGGAAAAGGGGCGGGGAAATGCACTAAACCAACCACCCGGGCAAAGGTTTCATAAACATTTACCTACAGATAACACCGTTTTCCTTTTGGTCGTGGCTCAAGACTATAGGTGGCCACCGGGCCCAAGGCGCCAGGGGAAAACTTTTACCCGACTGGCGCCCGGCGTAAGGGGGCAAGCGGCCGGGTCGGAACCTGCGGTCCATGTAGCAGTCGCCCTGCCTCTGCTCAGCTCTGTTCGGGTCCCTAAAGGCAAAGCGACCGCCGAGCTGCAGCGGCCGGGCCACGTGCGCAGCCCGCCCCGCCCCTCACCTGCCACCGCCAGAGCCCGGGGCGAGTCACAAGGCCCGGTACGCGCCCCGCCCCTGCGCTGGCGGCCGACGTCCGCCCGTCAGAGAATCGCTCTGTTCGCCCTCCCTCCCCCTCGGCTGGCCGCTGGGGCGGGGCCGGCCCTCAGGCCGGGCGGCACCCACTGGTTAGTCAGTCAGCCACCGCGGGAGGTGGCTGGGCAAGGGTAGGAGCCGGTAAGTAGCCACGTCACGCTCCCTCCAGGAGGCCCCGCCCCCGCTCCTACTCCGTCCTCTTGGATCGCCCCCTCCACGCCCCCGCGAGCAGTTACCCGCTCCGGCGGCGCGCGCCTCCCTCATTCCACTAGAGGTCCTCCTTCGGCCCCGGCTTGCGGCGCCTCCGCCACTGCCCGCGCCAGGTGAGGGCACGCGGCTCCCCGCTGCGGTGCCCTGCGCGTGTTGGCGGTCTCTGGGCGTGCGCCGCCGAGGCGGGCTGGGCCGGCGGGCGGTTAGCGCTCCGTTCGGTGCGGGCGGGGGGGGGGCGCGGCACGCCGGGCGCTGCACGGCCTCGGCCGACGCGGGCGAGGGTGGCGGCGGCGGCGGCGGCCGGGCTCTCGGGTTCTCTGGCCCAGGCCGGAGCCGGTCGGTGCCCCGGCAGAGAGTCAGACAACCGGACTCCCTGGTCCCGGGCGCCGCCCGGCTGGGGCGGCTGGGGAAAGGGGACGATGTCTACTCGCGCCCCGGTACCCACCGCGCACCCTCGGGAGGAGCCTCCCTTGGGGGCTGCTGAGAGGGTGTCACTGTCGGCCGCAACCAGCCGGCAGGCGGAGCACCCACCCCCGCCGGACCTGGAGGGCAAAGAGGCGGCGAGGGAGGAGAGGGCCGCAGCCGCCACCAACGCTGGGGCGCGGGGAGAGCCGTCGCCGGCGCCGGTGCTGGGACACAGCGTGCCCCAGGCGGCCGTGCCCGTGAGGCCCCTGGCACTGCACCTGGCGCACAAGGCGCGCGGGCCCGGGGTCCCCTTTGGCGGGGAGCCACTGCCGTCGCCGCGGGACCCGACGGCCGAGGACGCAGCGGAGGAGGCGACGGCGGCGAGCCCTGAGGAGAAGCTGCAGCACCCCCCGCCGCCGCCTAAGGAGAACCCCTGGACCAAAAAACCTCCCCAGCACCTGTCCCCCGCCGGGACTGGGCCGCCGCCGCCCCCGCTGGAAATCCTGGAGGCAGGTCTGTGGCTCCCGGGGTGGGAACGGGCAGGAGGGCTAAAGGTCGCGTGGTGGCCCCAGCGGGCACGGGGCTGGGGGAGGGGCAGGCCTTCCTTGTCTGTCAGTCGGAGGTATTTTGGTCTAAGGTGTCATTCATTCTGCTTATTTACATAAATGGACATCTTGGAAAGGAGCGGCAGGAAGAGGTGGGACCTCAGGTTCTCCTTGACTGGTGGGAAGAAGGCGGCGGTAACGTGGCCGCACCGCCCGGCTGGCGCGGCCTGGATTGTGTTTTACTCCCACGTGTTACTGACTTGGGAAAGTAGCTGACTTTAGGAAGATCCTGCAGGTCATCCTAGGGAAAAGTTTTTGTGGACTTCTAAAAAGGGTGAACCGTGAACCAAGTCTGGAGCAAGGGGATCTATTTGTTTAAGTGGAAGGGTGATTGTGATCTTACTATAAAATATTCAAGAGCTGAAAAATCTCTAAACAGTGTTTTCAAAACACTGCTAAGTAGTCATATTAAAAACGGGACTCCATACTGTAGTTACCATTAAAAAGCTTTGAGTTACGAATATGGTGGAAAAATTGAAATTAAGATAGTTGACTGTGGATTGTACACTAGAGTGAATGGTAGTCTAACATTCCGCTAGCTCTCCTTTAGTGAAGATGAGATTATGCCACTTCATTTGGAATGTTGACCAATGCAGTATGGTTGTAGCTACTGCATTTTATTTTATTTTTTAAGAATTAAGATGGAAATGCTGAGTAAAAGGAAAACAAGGATTTTATTTATAACTTAGGTTGTAATAAATTAATTGAACTTTTTATATAGAAATTACTGCTGCTTGTTGGAAGCCGCCTTAGAATTAAAGGCTAACAGTGGGATAGAAAATTTGAGCATGTTTTTAGGGTTGAAGTTTAAATGAGATAAAGGATGTGGCATGTTCTTCAGAGGAACTCTTCGAGTTAATTGAGTTCTTTAGCTTTTGCACAGAAATATTAGTCATTAATTCTTGATAAATTTTGAAAAAAGTATTTAAAATTTTGCTCTAAATGTAGTATTACCATATTCTCTTAACTGCAGAGATCTATTGGTTTACTCCTATTAGTAACTGAAGAGAACACACTTAAGCAAAATCTCCAAAAAAATTTAGCAGAGAAAGTAAGCCCTAGTGATTTCATCTCAATTGGCTGTCTCTCACCTCCCTGTTACATCTAGATTTACACATATTTATATATTATGTTCAGTTACCTACCAAAAATTGAATTCCTTGTGTAGATTGTGAAATCAGTTTGACAGGTTTTAAAACTTCTGAATTGAGTCTCTGGAAATGACCTTGTTAAAAATATTTTAACAGGTTTGTGTGATTAATTTACTGGTGCCTTCTTTGGAGGTCTTCATTGGAGATTAAGAACAATGTGATGTGATGCTTGACATGTGGTGTGGTTTCATGAGAATATTAATTTTGGTGAAGTCTATCTGTAAGCAACTCTTTTCTGCCCTCCTTGGAAATCTAGTTTGCTGCTGCAGGAATACCATTCTGCACGCCTGGAGTAGTGTAACTTTATAATCTCTTCGGCACTGACTTTTCTACCAGGATTTGTGATTGCAGTTAATAACTAGGTAACTCAAATAAGAGATTATTGTGTAAAAGTGCATTTTCAGAGAGATTTGGTAGTCCAGGTATTATTACTGACTAGATAGTTGACTTCTGTCAAGACTTACGGGCCTCATAAATGAAATAAGTGGTTGGATTCATCTCTTCTATTTTCTTAATACGCGATTGCCATTTGTATAACCTGGGTGCCTTGGCTTCCTCTTTTCCTAAGCAAATTTGTAACTTTCAAAAATAATGAAAATGGAAACAGAGGTTCTTCAGGTTCACTGTAAGGTGCAAAGCAGGAAGTGTCAATTTGTACAGTAGGATGTCAGTATAATTTATCCTATAAACTAGGATACTCTCTAGAGGAAAAGGGGGGCACTATTAATTCTACTTAGATAACAGATTTAAACCAGGGCTGCTCTGGGCAAACCTGGATAGACTGTCAATCATAGGGTTAGGTAAAGGAATTTCATCCACAAAATTTTGCCAGAAAGTTTATCATAGGTAGAAATAATATAGGAAACATGGGCATATATATCAGAACATTTCATGAAGTTTCTCTACTTTAGAACCTGCATTTCTAAGCGAGACAGATTCTTGCTTCTTCAGCCCTTGTGAGAGGATTTTCTTCCACTTACAGGATAATTGTCCTGGCTAATGTATTGCTATCTCTAATGATCCAGATAAGACACCTTTGGAATAAGATCTTCTCTTTAGCCAAAGGCTAGCCCACCCAGGAGGCTTTAGAATAGTGTCTGCTGTCTTCAGTCAGGAGACTAGAAAGAACTTCCCCCTATCTGTATGCTAACCTTGTTTAGTTTTATTTATTTTGGAGACCCTTTATTAAAATCACAGCAAGGGATTTATTAGTTACCTATAGCCATGGTTGCATCTTTCATATTATCAGTTTTCTAATATAATTTTAATCCTTTCACAAAAACATGATATATGTGTTATTTTTTCATCCTTAGTCTCTGACCCCATGTTGCTCATTAATCCTTGTTTCTCCCAATATCTGCTTCCCCAAAACCTCAAATAAGCTTACTGTTATTACCTTAAGGAAATAACATTCTAATTATATAAATGACAGATAAATACATTTTCTTTGTAAAAACACTGAACTTTTGATATTCCCTCCAAAAACAGACGAAATCATGTTACCAGTTTACTAAATATCCTTTCAGACTTCTTTCTATGCAGTGACTTCCAAATATAGTGTTTAGAATAAAAAATGTCACTGCTTTTTTCATTGCAAATGTTGGCTGATCCATTTTAATCCAAACTCCTTTTAAAAATTGCTGAGAGGGGAGCAGATGTAGGTCAAGTGGTTGAGTGCCTGCTTCCCACATATGAGGTCCCAGGTTCAACCCCTGGCTCTGGTACCTCAGAAAGAAAAATTGCTGAGATGTGGTCCATAAATTTAGCTGCTAATTAGCCATTCCCCAGTTGATCAACATCTAGTTGTTTCAGTTTCTTATTTAAACAGTGAGACAGTGAACATACTTATTATACATGCCTCTTGTACACTTGTGTGACTTTCTCAAGGCAGATGCTAAGAAGTGGAATTATTGCGTCTCAGGGTATTTGTTGTCAAGTTGAGAATTAAGTAGTTTTCTACATTTTAAAAAAACCTCATCTACCATAGTAAAGTTTCTCCCTTAAATATAATGCAATCCTGTGTACTGTTAATGCATTTTCTTAACTAAAACTTTGCTAAAGATTGAGGTTGTAAGAACTAAGATGAGTAAAGTAGCCCCTACTGCCTTTCAGTTTTTGTTGTTAAATTCTTAAAATGAATTATTTCTTTATCTACTTAGAATTATTTCTTTAATATAAATTTCAAGGGTTAGAGAATAACATTTTAAAGACACTGGAATACCACTCAAGAAAGTTGTACTGATAAATACTGCTTCACTAGAGATGTTCGAACAGTGGAGATGTGTAGATTACGCACTAATAGCTTAAATCTGTTTCTTAGGTTACATCTGTTTGATATTCTGTTTGAAAATATGTATATTTTAGTGCATTTGTCAGCAAAGAGGTAGTGAACAACTCACATCATTCTACCTTGCCTTGATTCCCAGATAATTTCCCAGAAATGTAATTGCTTTATCAAAGAATGTATACATTTTAAATGACATATTACCCTTGAAAGTTTATATCACTTCACACTCACCAACATTGGGAGAAGTATCCATTTCTTTGCACTCTGATCAACACTTTTTTGTCAATCTGATAGGTGAAAAAAATTTTTTTGATTACATTTCTTAGTGTTTGTCTTTTCATGTTTAGCCATATGTATTTCATTTTTTTAATGCTCTGTCTATCCTTTACCCAGATTTATTATTTTTGAAATCTCAGTTATCACTGTTTTGGTGAGGTGGCCCAAGTGAGCAAGCATAAAGGGCTTCCTTAAATTGAACTTGGAATTAAACTTTTTCACCAGGTTGGTGCTGCATAACTGCATGTCCCCCTTCTCCCTTTGTTGCGGTAGTCTGCATCTGTGAAGTTGACAGCATGAAGGAGGAGACCAATGCTTTTTGTGGACAGCTAGCTCCCAAAGAAAAGGGGAAACTGAACTTATTAATTAAGAAACCTACTGTTTCCATGAGGAATTGAGACAAGGGACTAGAATAGGAGTGTTAGGAGGGTGGGAGAATCTTCCTCGTGGAAGAGTGAATTAACTTTAAGGACTATTTAGTAACCATTGTTAAGAAATAACTCCATTATTTCCTCTCCCTAGATATACAGCCATATCATCCAAGGCAGCGTGTCAGATATTCTGTGATGAAATAGAACTATGGCATTGATAAAATGCACATAAACATTCTAGTTACAATCCATACATAAAGATACTCAATAAAATGCCAACATTAAATGTAATTTTTCTTCCATTGTATTTCCTGAGGAGGAATTAAAGTTAAAATATTTTTAAAAGTTGAAAAAATTTAGACAAAACCCCAATATTTTTTATTTAAAGTCCAAAAGAATTAGTCCAAAATCTCTTTATTTTTGTTCTGTAGAATCCTATGTATCTCTTCCTTTTATTTTTAAATGTTTGAAGGAATAAAGTTAAGATTCTTCCTCCCTAACTTATACTCTCTTTTAGCTAGAGACTTTTTTTTTTTTTTTTTAATATTTATTTCTCCCCACCCCCATTGTTTGCACTTGCTGTGTCTGTTCGTTGTGTGCTCATCTTCCTTTTTTTGGAGACGCCTAATAGCTTGAGCCACCTCCACTCCCTGCTTTGTTGTGTCTCTCATTATGTTTTCCTCCTTGTGTCTCTTGTTGCGTCATCTTGTTCCATCATGTCGCCGTGTCAGCCCATCGCGTCAGCTCGCTGTCTTGCTCGTCTTTTAGGAGACACCAGGAACTGAACCTGGGACCTCCCATGTGGTAGGCAGGAGCTCAATTGCTTGAGCCACATCCGCTTCCCGAGACTATTTTTTAATATCTGGATATCGTATGGGATGATGATATTGGTAAATCATAAAAAAAAATCATTAACTGTTACATTGCAAATATTTTTTCTTCAGTTCAATTTAATGGAGTTATTTAGTATTGAAGATTAATTTTTTTAAATGTCATCAGAATAAGTTTCTTATCTTTAATTTCTGACTTTAATTTCATGATATCTAATTGTTTTGTAATGAAACTAAAAAAACTCGCTTGTATTGCCTATCTCATTATTTTCCATTATATGAAATGGTTTGTATAAGGCGGTACTTTATGACTGCCAGGCACTTGACTACTCAGCAGTATTTTGGAGCCTGTTTTTCACTTTGTTGAGGGTAAAGTCCCATAAATGTTTTATACTGGTAACGGTCACTAAAAAT
>JAQZBX010051054.1:0-19489 GCA_029593785.1 Cabassous unicinctus | reverse complement strand
GGATTGAACCTGGGACCTCATATGTGGGAAGCCGGTGCTCAACCACTGAGCCACATCGGCTCCCCTGAGTTGATTTTTTTTGTTTGCTTGCTTGTTGTTTGCTTTTTTAAGAGGCACCAGGAACTGAACCCGGGACCTCCCATGTGGGAAGCAGGCGCTCAACCACTTGAGCCACATCCGTTCCCTGCGCCTAACTTTTGAGGAGGTTAAATAACTGGAGACAATTGAGTTTTGTGGAGGTTCATTACATTGCATTCAAATGGAAAAAACTGGAAAACAGTATGCAACTACTCGTTTCCATCTTTTTTTTGTTGGATCACTAATTGTTAGCACAGTGTACACAGTAAATACTTAATAAATATTAGTTGAATAAGTGAATGAATGAATGAATTGGCTTTGAATTCCATGCGTTTGTTATATATTACTATAATTTTTTGAGTGTGCTAAATGTTTTACACAGATCATTTAATTTACTGCCTACAATGAGGTATTACTGTATTTAATAGATGAATGAGCTGAGGCTGAGCAACGCTCAACAGTCAACCAAAATTTATTGAGCAACTATTATAAGAGCGACACACACAGCTATTTAAGTTTGTCTGACTACAAATTCTATACTCGTAACCACAATGATCTGCTGGTTCTGAGGAATGAAGGACGGTGGAATCCAAGCTACAAGAGTCTAAGCTGGACTTTGCTTCCCACTGAGCCCAAGCAACGACTGTGCCAGGTGTGCACTGGAAAATGAAAGGTCCTCGATGTATACCTCCACGTCATCGACAACAATCATGTCTCTGCACAGCCACAGAGGTACACCTCAGAGGCTACGCTAGTCATGGTCTGGCCTATGTTTCTCATTAAGTCTAACAAGCATTTTCATGACAACATGTAGGCCAAGACTTAGAGCAATGATTCTCCATCTGGCAGCCAGACATTAGGACACATTTTACGCATCTAACTGGACACGCTGCACAGATCCCTTGGGCCAGACTGAAACTGGAAATAGAACAAGTGTGATCCTGGAGTCTTGAAGCAGCAATTCTGGGCTGAGAGATAAAGACCAAAGGAGACGGGACTTCTCTCCTGTTCTCTGATTGCATCAGGAGTTTGGAGTCGCTTTAACAGCCATCTGGGTAGGTGCTGGCAGTGCACATTTTTTTCTAAAGCAGGATAGGAAGTGCCAGTTCCTTTTCCTTGGGAATATCATGGACCCAGCCTTGGGGAATAAAATATAGCAAGTGAATTCCTAGTGTCCCCAGGTTTCCATCTGAGCGAGTTTAAAGCAGTGGTTTTTAAACGGGGACAATCTTGGCCCCCAGGCAACATCTGTCTGAAAACATTTTTGGTTGATTCAATGGAGGAAAGGGGGTGCTACTGGCTTCTAGTGGGTAGAGACCAAGGATGCTGCTAGAGACTTTCAATGCCAAGGACAGCCCCTCTGCAACAAAGCATTACCTGGCCCCAAATGCAATAGCGCTGGGGTTGAGAACCTCTGCAGAAGAAGGCAAAGTAGAAACTCAGGCTTTGGAAGGAAGCCAGCTTTTTACATAGGGGACATTTGTTGTTGTTTTGCCCTGTCATCCACTCACCCTGCTTCTGATCATAGTTTCTGATCTTGTTTTAGGACCCTCACTCATGCTCCAGGGGTGGCATGTCCTAGACTTGACGTATCAGAGTGTCCTGTTTCTCTGACAAAGGTGATTGGTCGGGCCTGGCATCACCATAGCCAAACAGAAGTCATGAGGTGCTGACTGGAACTCCTGAGGAGAGGCCAGCTCCCAGGGGATGGGCATATTCCTGAGAGGATATGAAGCTGGGGAGAGACATTACCTCAGGTTGGAGCCAACATGGAGAACACAGAGCAGAGAAATATATAGAGAGAGAAACAAGGCCTTTGTGGTACAATTTGAAGCTTGAACCAGCAATACCTGAAGCCAGCATGCCCTGGACTTTTCTGTTATAAGAGCTGGGAAATTGACTAATTATGTAATTCATTAAATATTAAGTCAAAAATAAACAATCTTCCTGCAACTGGAAGAGGCCTAACTGATACTCTTCACTTCAAGGTAATGATTACTCAAATGACTTGCACGAAAACAATGTAAAGGAAAAGGAGGCTGCAAATTCCTTTGTAATCTCTGCAAGGGCCTGCATAAGACAACACATAAATCTGGGCAGAATTTTCCTGACAAAGGACTATCTGATAGTCCTTATAATATAATAATAATATAGGCTCGCCTATATTATTCACAACATCCGGAAAAGCTGGCAACCCTGATTTCTGGAAGTTCAGGCACAAACAGAGCTCTGTGGGTTTCACCTATCTTGCCAAGAGTCTGGGTGCCCTGGGAGAGCAGCAGCATTTTTGACACTTGTTACGATGACATCCATGATGCAGATACGCATGTCAGCCTCTCAGCAGACTTGCGTGCAAGGTTAGCAAGAGGGTGCCAGGCAGGTGTGGCACTGTGGGGAGGAAGGCCCAGGAGCTTGCTTTGGGGTGAGAATTGCATGGGAGTCACCCTAAGGGATGCACATATTGTACCTTCACCCAGGCACAGAGTCTAGCTGAAGTTCAAGGCTATCATAGCAGTGACATAGCTCACATACCACAGGTGGCCGGCAAGATATGTTTAGGGAGTCCTTGAGCAAATAATTAAAAATACATATATTAATAGTTATGGGATTGCTTTAATGAAAACAGAAAGAGAAATATTCTTAGCATAATACCCAATGGGATTTAGTGGCGTTAGAGGTTTCCTATAAAGGACCAGATAGTAAATATTCTTAGCTTTTTAGGATAGACAGTCTCTCTTCAACTATTCAATTCTGTCTTTGTGGTGAGAAAACATCCATAGATAATACAGTAATGAATGTGTGTGGTTGTGTTCCAATAAAACTTTATTTACAAAGACAGGTGGAGGGCCAGATTTGGCTTGAGGGCCATAGTTTGCAATTCCTGGTTTAATAGGAAACACTTTAAAAAGAAGGAGGGTAAAAAATAAATAAAATATAACACAAGTGGTACATAGATGTGGTAAACATGGGGGTAGTATAAAGATGACTGAAATTTGATGAAACCTGTATTGGGGGCCATGTTTCAGTGTTTTTCATGGAAATAGTCATAACAGGAGAATAATGAAGGCTCCTCTGAGGTAGTAACGGATAAACAAGCACCTACAAGATTAGAAGAAAAGCCAGCAAAGGGGGAGAAGGCACGTTAGCGCCCTGAAGCATGAGAACTCTGTGTGTCACTCCAAGTGCCGCTCCAGGGAGAGTTGAGAGGTGGGCGTGGGCTAGAGCAGGCCATGGTGACAGGCATGGGAAGCCTCAGAAAGGCTGGGAGCAGAAGAGACACCTGAGTTGAGTTCCCTGTTAAGGTTACTCGTACTGCTCTGTGAGTGAGGGACTGGAGCAGAATGACAGGGAAGGGCGTCCGACCCGACAACCAAGAACAGTGGCCCCTACCGTCTGACGAGTGCAGTGATGGTGGCAGACCTGTGGCTAATGTCTTTGAACATTATTTGTTAGATTCTCCCAATAACCCATTGAAGGGAGTATGCAATTATTCCTGTTTGACAAAAGTAGAAACTGACAACAACAGATGTTCATGAAGACAGCCAGTTTCCCACAGCTGGTGAGCATCAGAGCCAGGATGTGGCTCAGGTCTGTGTGATTCCAAGGATCAAATTCTCATTTCTATGCCAGGGTTCAGCAATCTGCAGCTGGAGGGCCTAATCCTGCCCACCACCTCTTTTATAAATAAAGTTTTATTGGAAAACGCCATGCCCATTTGACTGCATGTTGTCTGTAACCGCTTTCTTCATGCAAAGGCAGAGCTGAACAGTTGTGTCAGAGGCCACATGGCCTGCAAAGTGAAAAATAAACACTATCTGCCCCTTTCCAGAAAATGTTTGCTGACACCTGGTCTATGCTATACTGACAGCAGGTTCTTTCTTGCCAACAGAATGCACAAAATGAACACAGTAATACTAAGGCATTCAACTACCAGTTTCACTGACCCAGAATGTCTCTTTTACCACTACTTCTCAGATCCCTTTCCACTCTGTTCTCATGAGATACTTTATTTTAATTTAGGACTTAAACTCTTTTTAAAAAGATGCAAGAATATACACATTACAACTTAGAGAGAAATGTTTCCAAGAAATGTTTCAGAAGGAACTAATGACAGAGCATGTGAGAGCCAGCATCATGCAAGGGAATATTATTTCCTTTTTCCCATGGCTAACGTTTATTCCCCAGGTGATGTCTTGTTTGTTAGTCTGTCTTGAGGGAAAAATAGACTAGCAACCCACACACTTTGTCAAACCAATCAGAGTCAACAACTAACATAAGAAGACGCACATTGACTGATGAAATGCCATCTGGTAGCTAGCGCTGAGGCAGAATGAGTCCTGGCTTTGAATTCTGGCTGAAGCTTCAGTTGACACCTACTTGACTCAGTTTACATATCAACACAATGGAGGAGACAGCACAGAGTGGTAACTAGGTTGGCTTCCAAATCTACTGTGGTCCCTCTACATAGAATTAGAATTGACGTCAATAGGTTCTCCCCTGGTGAACCGACAGAAACATGGGTTTTCAGCATCCACACTGAACATCTGAGCTACACTGTAATGAAGTGCTTTATGCACACAAGTTAAAAATGCTGTGTTTACGTCAACAGTGCCTCATTTCCTCATGGAAAGGGAGTTGTGATTTTGCTTTTTCAAAAACCCAAGTTGAGGGAATGGATGAATTGTTCCAATGAATGGGATTGCTTTGCTTCTAAAATGTAACCATATCACAAAATTTAATAAGAAAAATCAGGCTATAAATGGATAATTCAAGTAGTAGATAAATTTGAGAAATGACTTTATCTACCTTTTAAGCAAAGCAACCTGAATCTGTTGCTTTGCCTTCATCTCAAAGGGCATAACGTCAGCTGAAAACCTGCGAGGAAGGGGCTTGCAAACCTAAGAGAAATGTCCAATGGCAATACAATTCCTTTTGGGGGCCTGTGTCCTGTTAAACCTCAGTGTAGCTGAAGCTGCCATGATACGAGTATCTCCTGTACCACTTCTTTAGATAAACTCCTTAAATGTATTTGAAAAGTAAATTTTATATCACACCTGAAAGTGAAAAGCTAGCAACAATAGCTTACGAAATTGCCGATTCCAGACGGTCCTCATTTTACACAAATATTACACATTAGAATAAATATAGTTACATTGTTAAGAAGTTTATCTTTGTACACTTAAAATCCCACCATGTACTATCAGGGGTTCACATAGCTTCAAAAACACTTTCCTAGGGGAATATAAAAATTCATACAGGTGAACATTTTATTTGACATGGCAAGCATTTTATTATTTGAATTAAATATTAAATGGTATCAAGTATGTATGTGTGCTTTGTTATAGGAAAACATGACATGTTTAAAACAAACCAATAGGCAAAAACAGTGTGGAAAGCTGTAGAAGGAGTCTGCGTAGCGTTGAAGTTGAGAAGTGTGCAAACACAGTCTTAGTGACTTATACCTCAAACCAGAGGCTCAACAAAGCCTCTGTTTATTCTGCAAATCCCAGGGAAAATAATTGCTGCAAATTATCATAAGATGCTGGAGAGCCTACCCCAAAGCACACCTGTGCTCAGGGGCTTGGTGTCCCTCGAACGCAGGCTTTCAGCCATTTGGCAGGTAGGGAAAAGGCACCCCTCCGTCTTATGGAATTGCTCTCTATTCCAACCCAGGCCAAAGTTCATGTCTGAACTTCCCTGCTTAAAATCTTTGATTGGAAGGAACTCCTTCCTCTGGACCACAGCCTTCACACACCTGCACACCTGTCCCCTGCTGGCCTCATCTTCTGCTTATCTCAGCCTGTTATGGGTTGAATTCTGTTCCCCCAAAAGATACGTTCAAGTTTTAATTCCAAGTCCTGTCAATGTGACCTTATTTGGATGGAGGGTCTTTGAAAGTGTGATTAGTTAGGATGAGGCCCTGGTGTCCCTATAAGAAGAACTTTGTACATAGACATAGGCAGACACTGGTGAGATGGCCATGGGAAGACGGAGAGGGTGGGGATTGCAGTGATGCATCTACAAGCCAAGGAACACCAAGGGGGCTGGCAAACATGGCAGCTAGAAGAGGCAGGGCAGGATTCTCCTTTACAGGTTTCAGACGGAGCATGGCCCTCCTGACTTCTACCCACCAGGAGTGTGAGACAATAAATTTGTGTCATTTGAAGCCACGCAGTTTGTGCCTTGGTTATGGCAGTCCTAGGAAAGTAAGATACCATCCCACTCACTAACCCCAGACAGTGGCCTTTGTACTTCCTCAACAAGGCCTGGGCACCTGCGGTTCCCATTAACTGCAAAGCTCTCTCCCTGCCCTTCATTTTGATGGTTTAGTCTCACTCTTTGGCACATATGAAACATCACCTCATTAGAGAGGTATTCTCAGACAGCTCTCCATCCTATGATCTGAATTTTACCTTCATAGCTCTTATCACTGCCTGAAAATCATAATTATTGGTTTAAATGGTTAACGCCAGTCTCCCCAATTGGACTGTGGGTTCCTCAAGGGCAAAGCCCCCCTTAGGCATAATTTTATCTGCAAGTACCTAGCACATAACAGATGCTCCATACATGTTTGTCGAATAAATGAAGGGGTTTATGAAGACCAGCTTTCCATGCCTTGGAAAAATCCAGATTCATCACTTTGCATTATGGAACAAAATGCATATTCCCTTTACAATTTATACTCTCTTAAAAATATCCCAATCCTATACCTGCCACTGCTAAGTTAAATAAGCTCACTTAACAATTTCTTCTCTGTGTGTGTGCTTTGCTTGCGCCCTTAAGATATGCCACATATGTTTTATGAGTTAACATTTATTTTAGACACTGTGGTCCATTGGACATGATCTTGCAAGCCTGAACTCTCAGCTGACATGCTGTTGAACATAAAGGGGAGATTTAAAAAGGTATCACCAAGGCGGAGAGTGGATTGCAGAGTGCCAGGGGCGAGAAGAAGGAGGTTGGGATGAGCCACAGAAAGCTTTTCACCATTCTCACTGGCAGTCAAAGGGGCTCTTCCTATGATGTGCAGCCTCAGCATGCCCCTCCCAGCCAGGCAAAGACTGCGCAACAACCTAATTGCTATCCTTGGAACTCAGCGCTCCCAGGAAACTTGGAAGCTGAATAGCAACGGGTTGCAAACAGAGCTGGAGACTCTGATCCAGGTGAGTGGCAGTGGGGGAGTTGCTGAGCCGCTGTGTGGTATTCTGAATGGAATCCACAGGCCTCGGAAATTCCAGAACACTCTTTCCTCAGACAGGGCCTTCAATTAATTATGGTAACTAAGTTGTTGCCGGACATAGATTAGACATTGAAAAAATGCCATACATCAATTCAGAGTGGAATTCACATGGAGAATAGGGAAGGTATTAAAGGTTTCAGAAAGCCATAACATCTCCATTTAGATAGAAATCTTTTTTTTTAAATTTAGTTGTTCATTTTCACTTTTGAGGCAAAGTTGTCAATTCAGCAGAACAAAGTCACCTACAACTCAGCATTTAAAAACTGTGCATAGTTACCTCTAGCAGGATGGAGGGTTAACATGGATATCCTCGACTCAAATCAATTCAAATCAAATTCATTCAATGCCAATTCCTTGCTAGGGCTCTAAAGACAGAAATGAACAGGGAGAACCCTTACAAGGCCTTGACTTTCTCCTTCATAACTCTCAATGAAATTCATCATTGCACATTTCCTACTGTGATTATTTGCCTAATGTCTGTCTACCCCCAGCAGACTGTAAGCTCCATGAGGGCAGAACTGTGTGTGTCTTGTTCACTTTTGGGTTCCCAAACTTGAATCCAGTGCCTGGCACATAGTAAGTGCCCCATAAAAATCTGTTAAATGAATCAGCGAAAGCTCCAGGGCCTGCCCTCATGGAGCTCATTGCCTAGTGAGAAACAGAGAAGAATAGAAGGGGATAAAGATGCTGATGTGACCGAAAGCAGAACTAGGCCCAGGTTATATGATGGAATGAAGCCCAGTTCACCTTGACAAGATGGGGTCATTAAATGCTTCCACGAGGAGGTGAAGTCTAAGTGAATTTTAAAAGATAATATCAGATGGAGGGAACAGCTTGGGAGAAGGCATGGATGAGAGAATCATGTTGTTGTTCTTCCTGAAGCATTAGCCCAAAACTTACCAAGGCAACCTATTATCAAAATAGCAGGTACAAAATCTATGACCAAGCCAAACAGCAAAGGGATTTATTTACCTGTCTTCAGGTTTGGGCCAACCAGAAGAGACAGAGCTATGTAGCCAATCCAGCGACGACTTGTTACAGTCATTTATGTCCCTGCCAATTGCCATCTCAATAGACCGACTACGTTTCTCTACATAGCTGGAATAAGTTGTTATAATACACATAGGAAAACAAGAAGAGAAAGCCCCTCCCAAGGTCTTTACTGAAAGCTCTAAGGCCGCCCCAGTCTCAATCCCCTGTCCTTCCTTTAACAGAGACACAGGTCAGAAGCAGAGTGGCCACAGTTGGGAATAAGGCTGTACACTGCAGCGAAGAGGGAGGGGGTCCCATGAAGTGATGAAAGCTTCCATCTATAGTCTTTAAAGCATGTGTCAATAGCTGGAGTCCGAAGGGCTTGTCTGAGTTCCAATGAGCCGACTGTCAGAACTATAGCCTCACTATTTTGGACTACAAATCCAAGATGTGCAAGTTATAAATGGCTGTAGAGACTGCTGAGAGTCTTGTGTGAGCTAACTGACTGCAAAAGCAATGATCTGTGCTTGGAAAACGTTACTTTCTAATAGGACATGCACAGGTTTGGCCTTCGGAGTTGAAGTTTCTTTGGCAAATATTCCTTAGAGAAGCCACTTTTTAACCTGGAGAGCATCTGATCACAGGGAAAAGAATTTCCCCTTTCAGGCTGAGGTCAATTTTTTTTCATATTCATGCAAGACTCTCTCAGAGGAGAGCGTGAGGTCCAGCCCACATGGGAATTTCATCTCACAAATACTCTCCCTTGAGATATATGCATGGCTTGCTTTTTCACATCATGTGGGTCTTTAACTCACAGGTCCCTTCCTCAGCACAGCCTTCTTTGGCCATCCTGTCTAATATTGAACCCTCCACCCTGACCCCAGACTCTTCCTCTACTGTCTCCCTGCTTTGTTTTTCCCTTAGCATTTCCCACTTAACCTACATATTTTATTTATTTATCTTTATTTTCTTTCTCCTCTATCAGAAGTAAATATTCTTCGGCAGGTTTATTTGATTGTTTGGTTAACCATTATATTCCCAGCCCTGGGAAAAGGACTGGCATAAAGTAAGTACTAAAAAAAGGCACTCCTCACTTTGGATGCCATCTCAGTTACCACAGAACCATGTAAAGAGAGGCCATGGTTCGAAGACAAGTTTCAGTTACGATTCTGTGCAAAAGCGAGGACTATTATAAATAATGGTTGAGATGAACATGGCCGTCCCATACTCCTACTTGACAAGCTAGATCACCAGGGACAGCTCATCATTTGCCCTGTAATACAGCTTTCCTGACAGGAAATCCCTCCAACGATCATTTACAAACGACCAATGAGGTGGACAAATTTGGGGATAATCTATTCAGGCCATGTCTTCTCTTCTCTAAGAATCAGTCCCCCCAAGGCCCCAAATGACTCCTGTCTTCACCAGAGCCAATCAGACTGTAAGTAGACTACCCAGAGAGAGCCAAACCTTTGGCTAAGGAGTAGCCCAGGAATTTGAACCAAGGGATAGGGACAATGAGGGAGGGGAAGGCTGAGCGATATTACTGAAGATCTACCAAGGCACAGTCCATGGTGAAAACCTGAGTTCTGCCCTCCCTGACATCCATCCAGCTATTCAATTGTTCCTTTGAAGTGAGTTTGACTTACAATCCAAAGAAGCTTGCCTGAGACAAGCTGCAGGTACCCAGCTCTGCCCCATTCATCCAGAAATGCCAAGAGAAAAAAAACAAACAAAAATGGGCTCCCCTGAAAGTGATTGCTGCCAGATTGAGAAGCCAGGACAAGGAGCAGCTGGAGACCAACTTGGGCAGCATGCACAATGACTGTGCCATCGGGTGCACCTGGGTCAGCTTCAGTTTAGCTGCAGAGCAAAATTTTGAGATGCCCTCGGGAAGGTCTATTTGCCTCAGGGTTCAATGCCTTTAGTTGGGGGTACCTGACTCCCTACTACTGATTCAGTCTCACGCTTGGAATTACTTGGGTCATTCAAGGAAAATTTAGGGAGCCTTAACTCGTGATATGCCTGACTTTGTAGCTAGTCAAACTTTCTGCTCCTAACTCCTAGAAAGAACATGGGCTCTGGAGTCAGACCACCTGTGTTTGAATCTGAGCTTTGCTCCTTACTTGGGGAAAGTCCCCATTCTCTTTCAGGAGACTTAGTTTTCTTATCTATAAAATGGGAACAAATACTACTACTTAATGTATAATGTATGTAAAATACCTGGCGTGGAGTCTGGCACATAAAGTAAGTGCACTATAAATGATAGCTTTAAACACTATCCCTACCAGTCACCCCTTGGTTTGTTTCCCCATGCTTCCATCGATAGCCTGGGTCATATTTCAGATTCTCCACGACATGCGAAAGTTGTAGCCAGTGGTGAAATATCTATTGTTGTCATTTAACAAACCCACTGGCAGCCACCACAGTGTGAAACTCTTCATACACGTGATAAAGTAGATATTATTATCCCATTTTAGAGGAAAGAAAACTGAGACCCAGAGGGATTTCCTGGATCATTTTAGGCCTAAAAATATATTAAATGGTAATTAGTGCATATAGCAGAAAAATATCAGCAATGTGTATTTTCAATAAATTGCTTTAGCAAAAGCTAAGTACTAGTTCAAGCCTCACTTTTCTATCTTGGTCAAAGGTATTTACATAAGAAAAATATGAACTGAGTCTTAAAATACAAATTAGGTACTTACTAAATACTTGAATGAATGAATAAGTGAATGAAAACAAACAAATGAATGAGAACAAAGGAAGAGATGAATAAAAATTTAAACATAAAAGATTCAATCTTGTTCACAAATGCTCACCTAGAGTCAGGATGCACCTCACTAACCACACAGGTAGAAGATTAGTTAATAAATTAATCAGTTTTCCTCTGTGTGGATAATAGTACCATTCAATCTTTAGCAGTGACTTATTCTTAGTTTGAATCTCAATATAACTTATACCAAAACAGTGAAATTCTTAGTGGAAAAGAAAAAAAACAACCACAATCTAACTCCACTTGAATGCCCAAATTGCTTCAAACACTCTTTAATACAATATAATTTCAGCACAAAAATAATTCTAAGAGTTCTTTGCAATTTGTCATAAAGCAATTTAACCAATATATAAACACTTGTTCTTGATTCCAGGGTCTGAAATTAACCAGAATGACTGAAATGAAAATCTTTAGAGTAATTGCTGTGTATCCCGGCACTCTTTGTTCTTCCTGGTTGTAAGATTTTTCATAGTTATATTACTTATGATAAATTTGATTAATGTTTATTCTATGACAGACATTATGAAAAACACCTTACCTATATTATCTTATTTAATTTTTCATAATATTTGATTAGATTAAAAAAAAAAAAAAAAAAGGTGAGAGAAGTCTAAAGAAGAAAGTAACAATAAAGGAAGCTTGTGATTCCACCCCAGATAAAACAAATGACATCAAAAAAAACAAAAGTTTAAAAAAAGCAATAAATGCTACAGCTAAAAAACTCAAACAGAGTGTTATGTAAATGTGCCAACAAAAGAGATATCAAAGCAACTCCCAAAGGCAGCCATTGTAAACTGGAGGTTTTTATGATTCCTTCCAGTAAAAAGAGAAACAAAGTTCTATATTATCTCATTAGGTTTTAGTCTTCATAACAATCCAATGAAGCAAGTACTATTGTTATACCCATTTTACAGATGAAACTGAAGTCTCAATGAGCTAAGTAATTTAACTCTTACAGCTAGAAAAAAACAAGAGGAGCAAGATTTGAACCCAGTCTGCCTGACTTTGCAACCTGTGATTACATCTGGAGTCATGTCTGGCTTTGTGATATGGGCAGCAATAAAAAGGTGTCGCTCAGTGGCTGAGCACCTGCTTCCCACGTACGAGGTCCTGGGTTCAATCCCCAGTAGCTCCTAAAAAAAGGAAGAAAAAAAAGAAGTTGATATGCTTATGAGATGGCCAGTCTTGATAATACGGGCCAAACCAATACAAATGTAAAAACCATGTGGTTTTTTGCAGGCCTATCAATTTGGAGACTATTAGCAAGCCTAAATGTATGCATGAGGGTTACAAATAATGTCTTATTTACTTGCCGAAGGAAGGTAACATTTTAGGGCCAGCAAAATTAATGCTGACATACACATTTAGGGGAGAGCTGACAAAAACAAAAGCACAGTGCCCAACTGTGTGCAAGGCTATCGCACAGATTCCTTACCTTGGATGCAAACACAGTAAAGAATTCAGCTGTATACCTGCATGGAAATTTGGACTTAGATAAGACACCTGTTCAATCTGTCCATTTCACAGACAGAAGGACAGGGTGTAGGCCGTGGTCACATTGTTGGCCAGTGGAAGAGCTGGGAGAATGCTCAGGTCTTTAAAACCTCTGCTGAGTTTTGTGTACCAACCCCCACCGCCCCGAATTCTCACCTGTGAGTGTCAGCTCTCTGGTCTTGCTTCATTCTGATCAAGCATACCCTGTTTCTAATATTCCTATCAGAGAAGAATGTGAAGTTTAGCGAAACTATCCAATCCAACATTTAACAAGATTTGGCACGGACAATTTCTTAGGAATTATGGCTCTAAGTACTCAGCAGCTTCACATAATGGGCTTTGTGATTTCATAGATGAAAGCACAGGGTGTTCGCCCCCACGCAAAAACCAACTCTCGCCAAATAGATTCTTTAACATTTAGATAGCTTATCATTTCCATCTTTGTTCAGTGTGCTCTGTGGGCCTGCCATTTTGGGGAAGGGCGCTTATGGGGGAATAACCAGGGGACAGGAAGTCTTTTAAGAGGTTTTTAAAAAAAATGAGTTAGTCTGCCTAACACAATGTTTTCCAAAAATAATGTACTTTTGCTTAAAAATGTAAAATTAACATCAAATGAAGATCTCTTAAGAAGCTCTAAAATGGAGATGACTGTCTTAGTAGCATGTAGTAGGTACTTGATGCAATCAGCATGTTCTACAGAGGTAATTACTTTTACTACTAATGGTGCCTCCCACTCAGTGAGAATGATAAGAGGCCCCAACTCTACTTAATCACGAGGCTTCTTCATTACTGCTCCACCACCTACCGGGTAAAACAATTCAATTGCTCTATTCAGCAACTCTCACAAATGAGAAAAATTTATTAACATGTGAGCAGAATGGGGCCTCTTTAGTAGGTACAAAGAGGATTTACCTACATCATTTTAAAAATACATAGACCATTCAAATATTTGTGTGGATCATCTTGAATTGAAGTCTTTCTGAGAAATTGTTATTTTCATAATGTTGAAGCTGGTTTACAACAATTATCGAGTTCAACATGCTTTGAAGCTATGTAGAGGTGTTTGGTAAGTGAAGGGGGTGATGGATTCAGACAACAAGATGGCATCTGTGCTGGGTGAACTTGAGTAAGTGACTCAACTTCTCTGAGCTTATTTCCTTATTTGTGGAATAAGGAATAAGAATAAGAATAATATTTGCTCCATACATGTTTACAGACACACACATTACAAATGTGCTAAGACACAGATGTGTCTCTAAGAATGACCATGCTATTCCAAATCGCAGAATAAAAACCACAGGGCTTACGGGAAAGATGGGGTGAGGACACGTGTCAGCCAACACGTAAAAAGATAGGATCATAATAAAAACAGCAGCATACTTTTACACATGTGATACGGTTAGCGTATACATAAATGCTATGGTAAATATGGCACTTTGTCTTGAAAAAGACCTGAAGTTTGCTCATGAAAGTGGGTGTCGGAAGGTTTGCAGCCTGTGAGTTATTGTGAGAAGGTGGAAGGAGGGTTATCTGAAATCCAGCGGGAAGTTGTATCACCAGATGTGGATGGGTGCGGCTCAGAACCCACCCAGTGAATTGAGGCAGCCTGTAGATGTTTGAGATGTATGTGTGTGTGCATGTGCGTTTTGTGTATCCTTACGTGGCTTGGTTCAGTGGGTGAAGTTTTCTGCGTTCACTTGGTATTTCTTGCAGACGAAATCTCACACACACAAATGCAAAACTCCCGTTATGCTCGAAATATAACCACCGTGCAGGAAAAAACTCATATTTTCAAAAGAAGTGTTATAGCAGAACGGACTGTATTATGAAGATTAAATAAGCTGATGTTGGCAAATACAAAGTAGGCCCCCAGGAAGTGCCCTTGTCCCTTGATTTCCATGGCTACCCTAATTAAACAGGGAGCAGATTTTACCCCAAACAATCCCTTTGCTGCTTTGGGGCAAAAAAAATGATAGGACTCAAAGGCCTCTGAGGCAGTGTTACCAGGTGACTTGATGCATTTGTTAAATGTTCCCACATTGTGCCCTTGTCCTTGCCTACAACAATAGCACTTCCTGTTAAGGGTTTAAGAACAAAGCTAGGAAACACCATCCTTTTCCTTAAGTAGAAGTTGAAAACTGCTCTGCAAGAAGCAAGAATTCAGCTGCTCTTGAGGGAAAAAATTAGTGTTACTATTCCCAGAGTTTGATTAGCACTGACGAAGGGCAGACCAATTTCTCTCCAGAGCCTTTTACTTAGTAATAATAGATAATGCATACACAAGGCACTCTCTACACATGGAATGGCTCTAAGAGATCTGGATATATGAACTCATTTAAGAATCAAAGCATTCTATATAATTGCTTTGCAAGTCTTGATGCTTTTTATAAAATGAAGCTGAACAAGTTTGGAAATTCAGTCAGATTTCCAGTTAACCAGGCAACAAGTTTTCATTGATTAACAAAAATTGGAGAAGATGGTATAGCCTAAGAGTTGACTTGGCCTTCAGAGTCAGACCAATCAGAAAAATGGCCCCACTTATTAGCTACGTGATTTCACTGCTATGAGCCTCGATTCTCCCTTCTGTAAAAGGGAGCCAATAAAAACTCTCTCTTGATGCTCTGTGAGAATAAAAAGAGATAAATGGCACAGGGCACAGAGTTAGGTCATTTTTACTGATACAATTCTTCTTAATTACTTGTTTGAGATTATAGGTACACAATCCAGTTGTTTGCAATAGAACCTGGCACAAACCAAAGTCCTGGAAATTGGCATCTGAAGATTTGGAGAATTTCCATTCCTGATTTTTCCTTTTTACATTCTCAAGGTACAGGGTTATTCTGCCCTTATGGCATTAACTTGTCTTATATATGGCACCATGATCTACGAGGGTTTTACACTTGGCCTATAGATTTATCTCTTACATGTTCACATGTGATTATCCACGTTAACCGTGGTTTGGCAGTTCGTATATGGCGCCCACACTCCTTTCTGGTTTCCCACCTCCCAATCTGGTTGGTTCTCCCGCTGGTTTACTGAGAATGCTTTTGCTCACCCAGGAGTTCCACGTTGTTAATGACAGTGGGCATTTTTTCAGCTGCTACCTCACTGCCCTTTCACCAGAGTTGACCACTTTTCCCCTTTGAAACCCTCTTCATCTCCTGTCTTGAAAATCACCCTATCTTCATATTCTTCCAATCCCTCTGAAAGAGCATTCTGTGTCTTTTGGAGACTCCTTCTCCTTTACAACTTTAAATATTGGCGTTCCTCGGGGTTTGGTCTTTTCTTCTGGCATGCTCACTGACTGCATAGGCATGAATTACCCTCTGTTTGCTAGGACTTCAAGTTGATACCTCCAAGTATCAAGCTGAGCTCTGATAAGTATCCAGTGGACTCTCTCTATGTCTTCAACACCTTCTAATGATCTCAAACTCAACAGTTCCAAAATGGAGTTCACGATCCTCATCCTTATCAAACTCCCCCCCGACCTCATTATTCTCAGCCTCAGAAAATCATGCTAAGATTCTCTCCCTAGAATGAGCAAATAAACCACTAAATTCTATTGATTTTAACCCAAAATATATCTCAAGCCACCCATTCTCCATACCTCTGTTGCTACTAGCCTAGTCTTAGCTACTGTCTTTATTTTTTTTCAACCTGTATGCTGCAATAGCTTCTTCATTGGTGTCTTTGTGTCTAGCCTTGTACTATGCCAATGAATCCAGTACCATGCAGCCAGAGCGATATTTTAAAAGATAATTTTGTTTATGTCACACACACCCCCATTAAACACCTACTATAACTTCCCAGTGCTCAAAGACTAAATCTAAAAAGATTCCTTCTAACTGAGTTTTACTTTTATCATTTTATTTCTTTCCATCCATTCATTAATTCAAACAGTATTTAATGAATTTATTTATTGTGCCAGGTATGTTATAGTTTCTTGGGTTTGGCAAATTTTCTACAATGAACAAGTGTTATTTGAAATTTTAATTAAAAAACAAACAAACTAAGTTTTCATTCAAAGGAATAGACTCAATTGAAAGGGCTAAATCCACACTACATTACCTGTTTTGAATAATCTTCCTAATAGCAAAACTCTCTACTCACATGTTTTTAGATTTTGGGTTTAGGTCTCTGGTATACAGAAATGTCTCTTTATGAAAATGTATATGCAAATTTTGTAGTAGAAAGTTGGGTTAGTGACTAAGCTCTCCTCACTTCCTTCTCCCTCCTTCTTTCCAACGGCTTGACTCTCTCAAGCAGCTATGTGGACTCCGGTCTATGCATTGAGCGAATCTGGGAAGTTGACATTCCAAACACGTGAAAGTTAAAAGTTTAAGTACCAGAAACTCACACACATTGTACACAGGACACACTTCAATTTTCTGCTGCAGTACTCAGAGGAGATTAAGAGTGTTCACAAACTTAAGAAATTTCAGAAAAGACAGGGTGAATGAGCAGCCAATTTCCATTGCATCTTTGCAAGAGAATACCAGGAAGTTTGTCATTAATTTTGCCCAAGATGATGTAATACAAACCTTAATCACTAGCCTCCTTTTCAAAGATAACAGATGATCTACTAATTGCCACACTTACTGGCCTTTTGTCAGGCTTTGTTTTTCTCTGACCTTCGTGCAGCATTCGATACCTCCAACTACCACTTTTTAGTGAATCATTCTTGGCTTCCTCCCTTTGGATTGTCCTTTCTATCTCTGGATCATCCCAAATGGGTCTTCAAATTTAGATAGGTCCCAAGGCTCTGCCCTTGTCAATCTTTTCTTCTCTCTCTAATTTCTCCCTCTTATAGGACTCATTCAAAACACAGCTTCAACTACATAGATGATCCTAAATAACATTAACATTATCTTTACCACTGGTCTTTCAGCCAAGCTCTTGATCTCAGAGAGAATACTTCTACTTGCATCACATTATTCCTTTCCCTTCTGCACTTCCACCAAAATTTGCCTCTCCACCCTCCTCTAAATCTAGCCCAATTAGAAATTCTATTAGTCTCCCTGATACAAATAATCAAAACTCTGTAACTATTCATCAGTTTCCTGTTTATAACCTTAGTTTTAATGGCTTCCCATGACTCTCAGAATCAAGTCCAAAATCATGTCCATGCCTCAAGTCCCTTTTATAATATGACTCTTGCCAACCTATCAGAATCCTCTGATTAGTCTTCAGCCACACTGGCCTTCTCTAAGTCCACCATATGTGCCCAGACATTTCCTGCTGTCTGTCCTTGGCAAATACGGTGCCTCTGCCTAAAATGCTTTTCTACAAGCCTGCTTCATCCTGGTCTCTGTTACCCCTTACCATCAACTTAACTCATTGCCCAGTTTTCAGTTATCAGTTTTAACATCACTTGTCTCATTAAGCTTTCCTTGAACTTCAGACTGGGTTAGGTACCCCCTGTTCATCCCTCAGCACTAAGCACAACTGAAACGTGCAGTCTGATCCCGGTTTTCTCCACTAGACTGTGAGCTTCATAAACTCACATGTCTACATGTCCCATGTAGGCCCTCTTCACCGCTGTATCCCCAGTGTCTGGCACACAGTATACAGTCAATAAGTTGAATGAATTATTGAATGAATGAAATCATACTTTGGCAACTCCATTATCAACCATATGCAATTAGTCACAAAGCTTTGCAATTTTTCTTAATATTGCTCCATCCTTCCTTCCTGTCCCCACCATTCTCACCACTGTCACCCAGTCCAGGCTCTCATCGTCTCTTGACTTTATTATCGTAATAGCTCAGCTGTCTTCTTCAGATTTCTCTGCACTACAATTAATTTTGTAAACTACTGCCACATTAATCTTCCCTAAAAAAATGATTGTGCTATTATTTTGCTCAAGATTCCCTGGCCACTCTTTCCTCTCTGCAGAACAAAGTGGAAAGTGTCATAGGGTCTCTGAGCTGAAAGGAACCTTGAAGATCATCTGGTGTAGCCACCCCCTGCTACAAAAGAGGAAACTAAGGTCAAGGGGGGGCTGGGTAACTTGCCAAAGGACACAAAGCCAGCATTCAGGCTCCGTGAGGAGGGGCCTGGAATTCGCCTGCTTAACACACACCCATGCCCTCCCACTGCATGTAAGACACAGCCCAGACTCCTTCCCATGGTCCGCCAGTCCCTGAATATCTGGCTCCTGCCTAGGGTGTCCAGCTCATCCTGGCTTTCCTGCAACTCTCCCAGTTTTAAAAAGGAGAGCCATACATCCCAGGACCCTCCTCAGCTCCAGGCAATCCAGGACAGTCGGCCTTACCCCTGCCTATGTCTTCATGCCCACGACTTTCCATGGTCTGGCTTGCTTAGAGCTCGCCAGCCACATTGGCTTACTTTCTGTTTTTAGGACATCCCATCCAAGCTCATTCTCACTTAGGGCTTTTGCACCTGCTACTCTCTCTCCCTTTGTCTGTCCACGGTTAGGATGTATCAGAAACTAGAATTGCTGAAGTGTTGTCTAGGGCTTTTACTTTAGCTTGACATGCAATGCTTTCAGAGCCTAACTTCAAATCTTCTTTGAATGTCCTTATTTTCCTACTTCCACTCCAGTACTTTATGTGCTTAAAAATAAGCCTGTAATTATTAAAATATGGGTTGAATAAAAAACCCATATTATCTCTTGTTCCCATTGTACAGATTATTAACACGGTACAGAGGGAGATGTTTGGCTTGGAGAAATCTGTAATTTAAGCTTAGAGCAAGGAAAGCAGTAATGAAAACATCTGAGACAACCTGCCTCTTTTTTGTTTATTTGCATTACTCAATAGATTCCGATCTTACTCATTTCAACAGCCCAAGGCCCTTCGGGCCAAGTGCATCACAGTGATCTATTGTTGGGATAAAAACCTCCTGGTGATGACAGCCAGATTGACAGGGATGTTTAAATCCTAAACTATGCTTTGGATAACATTCAA
>JAQZBX010051053.1:0-19484 GCA_029593785.1 Cabassous unicinctus | reverse complement strand
GCCAGAAACCAGGGGCTGAGGGGGCACAAGTAACAGGGTGCCTCTCTCCCACATCGGAGGCCCCTAAAATCGAATCCCAGTGAAGCCTGGGGGAGAAAAATGAGATGAGAAGGCAAGAAACAGACACAGAAGATCACCCAGCGAATGGACACAGACAGCAAGCGGGGGTGGGGGGAGACACGACTCATAGAACTGTACACTGAAAAGAAAATACAGTTAATTAAAAAAAAACAAAACAGTATCAAATATGAGGGCCTTCTTCTCATAAATAAAAGCCACTGTTTAAACATCTCATTTTGATTCAGGCATGTACTTAGAGAGGCCCAGTGGTGGGAAACACCCCAGCCCTCACCCTACCGTCATGGCCAGAGCCCCAGCATGTTGCAGTTATGCTCAAGGCTGGAACTCAGTGCTCACGAGTCCCCACACGGCTGTGCAGGCTGTGACCATGAGAGCGGACTTCTTTCTGCAGCCAGGAAACCATCTCGAGCCCAACTTGGTATTGCAAGTTGACCCTGCCTTCAACACAGAGACCTCCCGCCATGACCCAACCCATAAAAGCCAACAAATCCTTTTTATGCATGTTGTGGTTTGCCAGGGCTGCTGTGACAGATACCATGGACTGTTTGGCTTAAACGATAGGAATTTATCATCTCAAAGATTTGGAGGCTAGAAGTCCAAAATCAAGGTGTCAGCAAGCCATGTTTTCTCTGAAGACTAGAGCTTTCTGATGGTGCCTTGCCAGCAACCCAAAATTCAGCCTCCGCCTCTGCCGCTTGGCCCTCTGTCTCCTACTACTGACTGTGTCCAAATTTATTTTGCTTATAAAGACTCCACTCGCATTGATTAAGGCCCACCCTTAATTAAGGCCTCATCTTAATAGGCTCTTCAAAGAGCCTGTTTACAAATGAATTCACTTCCAAAGGACTGCACTTAAGGACCTGAACATGTCTTTGCATTGGACATAACCATGCAGGTGCTTAATTTTTCTAAATAAGAAACATACTCTTTCACCAGGATTTTATATTTGAGCATCATATCTATAGTTTTGTCATGTGACTTGTGCAACCTGCCATTGTGATTCTAGTCTCACTTCAACCTCAGCTGTAGGGCAGCAGCAGTTCATTCTCTCTATTCCTGCTCCTCTCTGTGTGTGTTCCATCTCCCTCAAGCCAGAGAGCTCTTAGCACAGTAGAGCAAGTACAGCTAAAGCAGCACAGCACTGGCTGGCATCCACAGCCTATGCCCTAGCACATCCAGCTTGGGCTTTGGCTCTCAGCAGTACTGGCTTATATGTAGCCTTCCTCACTGGCTCCTTATATCCTGATTCCTATTTCTCACACCTGTTTACTTTTAGCTTTCTCAGTCAAGCTTATGATGTAAAAGGTCTTGCCAGACATCAAGCAAGCATTCATGTGACAGTTGAAAAATAGGACCCTTGGGATTGCTAAGCTACAACCAGGCAAAAAACCACCACAGAGCCCAGGCATTGGTCTCAGAAAGCAAGTCAGTGGTCTCATCCAATATTTAACATTACAGAGTATGTTAAAAATAATAAATCAGAAATAAAGAGGCAATATTAGAGGATGGAAATGGAAGTGTCGAGTGATCTAGAACCATTTAATGTATGGGAATATTATTATAACACAGGGTAATAAATGATGTTCCTAAAAAAGGTCCTTATTTATCTAGAAAATATTAAACTATGTCTACTCTCAAGCAGGCCTTCAACTTTCACAGAGAAAATGTTCTAAAACTTCAGTTAGAACAGTGCCAGGCACAGAGCAATTGCTCTCTTCAAGGACGAGCGGGAGGATGCATGGATTCAGGGGGGTGGTGGGCAAGGATTTGGATGAGCTGTAGGTTTAAGAACAGGAGGATTGATACATGTGGGCCCAAACTATAAGTTGAAGTTTGCAGGGAATTAATAAGGGTGGTAGGAAATATTTCTTATTCCCTGCCTTCATATCTCTAATATTCCTTGCCGTGCATTTTCCCTCACTTGCCTTTTATTTCTGGTTCTGTGTTGGGCATTGTTGTACATTTTCTAGCTTGTATCCCTTGGACAATTGACTTAACTTCTCTGTGCCTTCATTTCTTCATGTTTAAAATGGAGATATAATAGTGTTGACCTCACAGGACTGTTGTGAGAAATGCATGAATTAAGACCTATACAGTACTTAGAACAGTACTTGGAACCTAGCAGGCATCGGGTGAACATTCACTGCTGTCTCTACTCTTCGTAGCAGGCCTCAAAGTACTAGTCCTAGTAGCACGTGTTTCTTATTTGTTTTTGATTCTTCCCAGGAAAAGGTTATTTGGCACCTCTGTTCTGAGAGGAAGAATTTAAAAATTTTCAGTATATTTAAAATCACCTGAAGCCTATTGTGATGAGGCCCTTTCCAAAGCACATTTTTTCCCACTTTATTGTGGGTGCAAATCTTTTTAATGTGGATGCTTAATTTTTCCCAATGTGAACTTATTCCTTAGGCATCATATCTATATGCTTCCATGAAGCCCACTAGAATAATGAAACAGTGAAGGGAATTGTTGGCAATAAAGAGGTATCTGCAATGACACAGGTAGCTCAAATCCCAAGTACCTGTCATTGTATCCTCTTACACATGTGCAGAGTTTGATAAAAAGAGAGAGCCTGTTTTTCATTCCTTAATTTAAAGAGGGAAAGACTGCTAAGAACTGTAAGCTTTTAGTCCTAAAACAAGCTTGCCTTAAACAAACTCAAAACACAGGGACACAAAGTAGAAGATCAAATGTGTTTTGTGACCCAGTGTGCACACACCTCCATTTGGAGGTAACAAGGTAACGGTGTCATCCTCTCTGATACACAGTAACATTGCACCGTCTAAACGGGGCACAAGAAAAACGCCGTCTCATAATGTCTCCAGCAAACAATGAAAAACCTCACATAAAAAGTACATTTTTAAGCAAATCCTTTGAGATGAAGATTCTCAGGAAGTATTCCGGTGCATCACGTGATGTTGCTGAATTCCTTCTTTGGCCTTGGTATTGAATATGCTTTGTCTTATGCTGAAGAGCTCAACCAACTTCTTCCTACAGACACTGAAATTTGTCTGTTTCACTCAAGACCCCTTTTAAGCTTTTTTCTTTTCCTCTCTCAGACTTCTCTGATAAGCTACCTCTGCTTACAAAAACATCAAAGCCTGAAAAAAAATTTTATTAGAAAAGAAGAGAGAAAGCCAAAAATTAATTTTTATTTAACTTTAACAGCATTTGGGCTCCTGTGTCCTTCTTTCCACCCATACTCAGTGACTCCCTCCCAATTTGCTGAGAAAAGTGTTTATTATTTGTTAACAGTCATCAGTAACCACGTGGGGGAAAATAGTATATATCTTTTTACTAAAACTGTGAATTATCTGTGGCTTACAAACGCAGTATCTAGATGAATGACTAACTACCAAGAGATAAACTGTGAGGTATGTGTGTGTAAAACCTTAAGGAAAAATCACTCTTTATGTTACTGTCACACAAGTGATATAGAAAACAAATATGTATTGAACACATTCCTTTCTTAAGGAACTAGGTTTGGGTGTCTGGAGAATGGAATCATTTCCAGACTTGAAGAACATTCAGGAAGCCTTGTAGATCAACACACACACCTTCAGTGCAGTACTAGGTGGTACACATGCCTCATGAATGGTGTAAACTGATGGACTCACCAGGGGCTCTGCAGGAGGGAGGGTGACATTTCCTTGCCGCTGGTGAGCAAGGGGGGTATCCTAACACACTAGCCACGTGTTCCATTTTCATTCTTCAGGCTGAAGGTTAGGGCACCTTCTCTGCCAGCGCTCATTTAGACATTTATTTTTCTCAGCACACATGTTCCCACCATTATACTCTGCAGACAAGTGAGAGAAAATTTGACGACCAGTTTGTATTATGTCAGTTAAACCCAATAACATCCCTTAGTTTGCCCCTATAATTACACAAAAGCCTCCCAAAGCCCATGAGGCATGACGTTCCAGGGGCTGATGAGGTCATCGGGAGGTATGGAATAGAAATAAAGAGACTTTAGCAAGAAGGATTCTCCCCTGGCTCCTTGAAACGACTGTCCCGTGACTCTCAGAAAGTGACATACTTCACCCACACCGCCACTCCTCCAGACACTTCCCCCAGGGACCGTTTGGCAATGTCTGGAGACGTTTTTCTGGAGACAGGCACACCCTGGGGGTTGAGAGTGCTGCTGGCACGTGGGTGGAGACCAGGGATGCTGCTCAACATCCTGCAATGCCTGGGACAGCCCCCACAACAGAATTACCTGGCCCCAAGTACCCAGAGTGCCAGGCTGAGGAACGGCTGTAGACCCTGGACCCGCGACTCCGAAGAAGCCCTGGAAACCTGGCGAGTTCCATCTCCCTCCCACAGCTTTATGCTTTCCTATGTTTTTAAGTAGACATAAATGATGTCTACATATGTCTGAAAATCACCACAACTGGGAAATCAACTCAAAGCCCAACTTGGTGGCCAGGTAACATTAGCTGGAAATAGCACAGGTCTGATCCCTGCAAACAGCCGTGCTGTGTTCCCTCATCAGTGCTTGAGTCACTATACCTCCCTCCCCACCTTCATGACTGCTGGGGCTAGAGAAGGTTCCAGCAGCTCTCCTGTGTAATTTGTGTATCCACAGGGCAGATGATTTCATGATGATAGAATATGCCAGAAACACACTTCTGGCCATTCTCTCTGAACTGCTTCTCTCACTCTGCACAGACCCTTCTGGTTTCCCAGGCAACTAAATGCATTGCTGGAAAATGTAAGCATGCAAGATTTTTATGGTGAAAACAAAACAGCATAAAGCTAAATTTAGGAACGAATAATATTCGAGATCTAGGTCACTGAACACAACTAACTTTACTCAGGAAATAGCTTACTGTTCAGTTGTAAAATACCATCTTGGGACGCCTGTTTTTTGTTGTGGTTTGGTTTGAGTTGCTTTCCGGTTCCTTTGTTCATGGCTACTTGAGGGATGTAGAAATTGGATGGTACATCATGTGGGACATTTACTGAATGTCTACCTTGGACCAGGCCAGTTCCGGGTTCTGGGAACTCTGAGGTGAGAAGCTTCTGCATCCCCGGCCTGCAGGGGGTTCCTGAGGTGAGCGAGCTCGAGCTGTGCTAGATACTCTCAGGACTGAGGAATGGGGAGCGAGCTCAAGCAGCTCTGGGAGGCGGAGATTTAGGAAAACCTGCCTAAATAATATGCTGACCCTGGAGAAGTCAGCATTCACCAGACTAAGGAGAGAATGGGAGTTAATTCCGAGGGCCTGAACCACTGATGGTTACAAAGTGACAAGCAGGGCTGCTGTGTGAGAGAAGCGAGGCTCCCTGCCCTGCAGCGGTCCTGTCTCCCAGCCCCAAGAGCTCGGGCTTCACCCTGTAGACGAGGGGAGCCACCAATGTGTTGAGAAGAGGGCCACACACAGCCACATGCTTCCCAGTTTAATTCTGCCAGGATTAAAATAGAATTGATTTGTATTAATTAAGGCTTCTGTGGACCTATCATACAATATCAAGCACTGAAAAATATTGATTTTTCTATGGTGTTATTGACTCCAAAGAACAATAGACAGAGCATTTATGTAAACATGTATGCCTCTGCATGCATGCATACACACACGCATGAAGTCATGTATAAATGCATACAGATTTATATATATGCATGTTAGATGTGCTGTCTTCATTTCCTCGGGCTGCTAGTGCAAAGTACCACACGCTGGGTGGCTGACCACAGCAGAAATGTGTTTTCTCACAGCTCTGGAGGCCAGGCGTTTGGAATCAAGGTGCCGGCAAGGCCAGGCTCCTCCCAAAACCTGTAGAGGAGGTTCCTCCTAGCCTCTTCCATCTTCTGGCGTCCACCGATAATCCTCGGCATTCTCCCTTGGAGATGTCTGCCTCCGACCTCCGCCTCCTCTTCCTTCACATGGCTTTCTCCACCGTGTGCATGTCCAGTTCTGCCCTTGGAAGGACTCTTGTCCTCTTGGGTTAGGATTCAAACACGTCTCTTTGGGGTGCACAGTGCAACCCATAACACATGTCTATACTGCCAAGCTCTCCATCCTCCTAAATATGCGTATCTTCTGTCCCTCTCTCGATCACACAGTAAACCTTGGGGTGAATAATTATTTATCTTTGCTGTTAGCCCAGAGACCAGCTCAATACCTTTTATATGCAAAAAAAAATACAAAAATGGTCTTTCGTCGCTGTGGGTGGGATGTGATTTAGTCCCTGTATCCCTTTAGAACCGGCACAGCCCCCCTTCCTGTGACGTCACCTTCCTCCGGCAGGTGCCCATGTGTCCTGGCGCTTTCCCTGCTTCTCCGCGGCACCTGGTACGCTGTGTGCCAGGAACCCTTACTCTCTGAGATAAAGAGCCTGCGCTCATTCTCCCGAGAGAGCCGCAGCCGCCTGCACAGCCGCGTCAGCTGTGGTGAAACCTCCCTCATTAACCCTCCCGAAGTCCGCAAGGGGCCTCCATCGAGAGAAGGCACTTGGGCAGAATTTTAAACTTGGTCTTCCATTCCCAATAACGCTGGCCACTATCCTCGTGAAAACACCCGGGCTCGATGTTGCTGTGAAGAACTTTCTAAAGAAATCGGTCCTGCGTGTGCCGTCGGCGTCCATGTCGTGCTGGATCTGTGCTCAGCGGACTCCAGGGAGCAAAGCATGCTTTCTTTATGACAGGCTGGAACAAAGCGGAATCAAGCGATAATGACGATGGCAGGGACCGTATTGGGGGCTGTAAATAATGCCTCTTTCCTTTGTGTGTTTTATCCAAAGCACTGCTCTTAAGTGTTAAACACCTGAAGGGTGATGACGTCGTTTAACGAGCTTTCAGAGAGTGCTAACATGGAATTACAACTTACACAGAATTGCACAGGCCTGAGATGATGCATGAAATTTGGTAAAGAAAATAAAAGATAGTAACTGTTTTGTGTGGCCTCCTCTTCAAAGAATCCACCCTAAACATGTGCCAAAGCTCCAAGATGAAGTAGGGTTCCTGTGTTCACCCCACCCCAGACCCAGAAGCCCCCTCCGTTGCTGAGCCAGCAGCCACTCTACACTTCAACCCAGGTGGGGGGCAGGAACTTTCTTTTTCTGGTCAAAACCAGTCCAGTTGGCGGTCCTGAGTCTCAGACTAAAGAGAGGCAGGAAAGAGAAGAAGACAGGGAAAAAGGAGCATTCCTAAAAACAAATGAGGGTCAGGGAGAAAGGCAGGTGTTGTGGGCCGAATGGTCACCCCAAAAGGTGCAGCTGTAATTAAGTTTGGGCTCTGGAGATGAGAGCATTCTGAATTGTCTGAGTGGGCAATTCCGACAATTCTGGAATCCACTCTGGATTGTCCAGTGCCCAGAGTCCTAATAAGAGGCAGAAGAGCCCTGGGACACACAGGGAAGACAGCAGTGTTACCATGGGGGCACAGACTGCAGGACGCAGCTCAAGGCCAGCCACGCCAAGGATGGCCGGCAGCCACCCGAAGCGAGAAGGGGCAAGGAAGGACTCCCCCGCGGGGCCTCCAGACGGAGCCAACCCTGCCGAGCCCGTGATTTGGGATTTCTGGCCTCCAGGTCTGTGAGACAATACATTTCTGTTGTTTTAAGCCACCACGTTTTTGATAACTTGTCGTAGTAGCCACAGGAAACTGATACAGAAAAAAAGTAAGCAGTGCCACTTGCAGGGACCCTGAGTGTCACTAACGGCGGTCCGAGGAGACCCTGCCCTGCCCTCCTCTCCAGCTTTGCTCTGGTTCTGCTTGCATGAGAAGAGCAGAACCCGCAGACGATTCCCCTGCCTTTGCCAAGTGATGGGGTCCTGCAGAGGATCACATGCTCTCATCGGTCAAATGGCCACATTCGTCTGGTGATGCTGGGTCCGGCTGGACAGGTGCGGACAGAGCCTCCAGTGCATGCTCGGTGTCCACGTTTTGGAAGGTGATGCCGCTAAGCAGCGGCTGTCACCAAGCGAGTGGACCTTCCGTCACTGTAACTCACGGAGGTAGGAGCAGAGCACCAGGAAATCAGCCTCCCGCAGGAGAGAGGCTGCTGGGCAGCTTGTCAGAAGACCGAGGGCTGGTGCCTACTGGCCAGTTGGCTCCGACAAACGAAGAACAGCCGCTCTCCTCCACCTGGGCTCCACGGCGAGGGGGTAATAGCAGTGTGCGTTTTCAAAAAGTACAGCAGAGGCTTCGAATAGAAAAACCAAACCCCAATCAGGTCGTTGGGCTCTGGGGTCACTGATCTACAAGCAGTTCTATTTCTAATATTTTCCTGCCCTTTCTTCAGTCTTCCATTCATCATATCTTTCTCTTTTGCTGCAAGTCAAATCCCATCACAATAAAGGAATTGCCAAAGGACTGTCTGGCTTCTTTTCTCCTCCTAGAATTTTGCACTATTAAATATTGCTTGTAATAAGTAGGTCATCGGCTGGGTTCAGAGCTAATATTTAGTAATTTTGGCTGAGTGGGATTAATGGAAATAAACTTTGGTTCATTTTTGGCCTTCCAAGCTCATTTTTTTGCCTCTGCCTTTATATCTTCTTGGTCTCTTTTCATTCTTTATCTTATGCCTTTTCTTACTCCTATCTATCTACTCGTGAGCAGTTAGATTAATAGTTACTGATTTGATTTTTTTTACTATAGTACAAACCTGCTTACCAAAGTCCTAAGCTCATCAGAGTTTAAATCATGTAAGTTTCAGTTTTACACACAAAACAGTAGCCCACAAAGTAAATGCTGAAATTCTGAGATTAATAATGCTAACAATTCAATACAAAATGTCCACTGTGGGTAATTAATAAAGAAGTAAGCAATATTATATAGCCCAGGATGTTTTTACAGTTCACAGAAAGAATGTTCTCACTAACTAGGGAATTTCAAGAGATATCGAAAACACAAACCAACTTTATTAAAATAATCTGTCAGTATCTTTGGGTTCTGATGTTCTTTGTCTTGAAACAGAAATTCTGTGTATTATAAAAAATACAAAGATGGCACATTACATTATCCTGAAAAAATCAATTAAGAAATCCATGAGCAGAAACTTAAAAAGTAAACTCTGATTTAGGCATCAAATTTTAAAAACTAGTGTTGTTAAAAATCAATTCCAAAATGAGGGCATATGATGAAAAGAAGATTTTTAAGGGAGATTTTTCCCTAGTAAGAACTTCCCTAAATCTTCTTGCATCTAGGAAAGCAGGTGATTTCCTGAGTATATTTGTTTCCCATGGCTGCCTTTAACAAAGTGCCACAAACTGGGTGGCTCCAAACAGCAGAAGCGCAATCTCTCCCAGTTCTGGAGGAAGGAGTCTGAAATCAAGGCCTTGCAGGGCTGTCCTCCCTCTGCAGCCTGGTGGGGAGGACCCTTCCTCGCCTCTGCCAGTTTCTCGGGGCCGCAGGCCTTCTTTGGCTGTGGCAGCATCAGTCCAAGCTTTGGCTCCATCTTCCCTCTGTGTCTGTAGGAGGACACCAGTTACTGGCTTTAGGGTCCACCCTAACTCAGAATGACTTTGTCTTAACTTGATTACAACTCCAAAGACCCTGTTTTCAAACAAGGTCACTTCCTATGTCCTGAGGCTTGAGAGTACAGCAGTATCTTTTGGGAGGATACAGTTCAAACCATAACATTGAGCATAAGGGAGAGAAGGATTTTACATGATCTGGAACAAGTTCAGGCTCTTCTCATAGAATCAGGGGTCCCATTACATGGATTAGTAGCACAGAGGCTCGACCTGTTGATGGTCCAGGCAGCCCCAGACTGCCCCTGGTTACCTGCCTTCTGAGGCTTATCTCAGCTCTGAACACAGATCCTTGATGTCCAAGTTTTAGGTAAATAAAATCAGACCCTGGAGAACCAGTCATCTGGAGCCACATAAGACTCACTGGTGTGCAGAGATCTGTTCAATAATTTAAATTAGAGTTAGAATTCCTTAGTGGAAACCAGGGCTTGACTTTGCTGGTAGGTTCGGGGACACAAGTGAAGTGAATTTCAGCCAGTGAGCCTCGTCTATTTGGGAACCTGCACTGGGAATTCTTCAATAACCAGCTCATTGGTTAATGAGGAAGGTGGAATCGGAGGCAAATAATTGTGTAGCCTTCTTCTATGACACTTCTGTCTCTGCTTTATCACGTCCTCTGTGAACACAGTATGTGAAAGGAGTATGTGCATGTATGACACCAGGAAAAGACAGGGGCCTTTAGGAATAAGGCGTGTTTAGAGTTGGGGCAGCTACAACCAAGGCGTACAACACATGACCATCCGTTCTCTCTGACCATCTCTTTCCATTCTCAGAGCAGTTCTTTCCTTTCAGATTTTTATCAACATGAGGTCAAGTTGTTAGGAAACTAAGATTTCCTGGGTGGTAAAGATTTCCTGGGCACTCAGTGGTAGATCAGCATAATGGCAGGAATGGTAACAGGGCTGCCCAGAGTGGGTCACTCAGAATCCCAGTTCTCCAGGAAGCGGCTGCGTGTCATGCATGGAAAGGGTTTCTCTTTTCCCAAAAGTCTAGAGACCTCTAAGTTAAACTACATAAACAACCAGTTGGCTTTGTTTTGTTTAACTGCAGGACTGCTCAATCTGTATATCTCTGAGTTGAGTGTCCCATTCAGCATTTCCCACACTTACATTACAATGAAACCTTTTTTAAAACATAGCGTCTTGCAGAACTCATCTTCCCTGGATCTGTCATAAAGGAAGGTAACAATTGCATGCAATTCTCAAATACCAAAGTGCTGTTGCATCTTCTTACATTGGTTGGGCAAAAGCTCCCAAGTAAATTGCTTATTAATTTATCAATACCCCTAAAGGTATTAGATATCCCTGTCCTCAAGCAGTTGATGATATTGTTGGGAAGATAAGTCATATACGCAAACTAGCTAGATGTGACTGCATGAATGAACAGATGCTATAGTAGGCATCAAATGGATGGAAATATATATATACCTGTGAAAAGAGCTCAGAGGAAGAAGTGATGGGGAAAAAGGAGTTTCTTCCCAAGAGATTAACAGAAAGACATATAGCTTAGGAGACATCTCTGTGACCTTAAGCATATCCTTTAAGGTCTCTGAACCACTTCTGTCTTCTATGTAAAATGGAAATTTTACTTACCTTTTCTATGTCTCTAGGGAGTTGCAAAGCAAAAATTAAAACAATACACTCGAATGTTCTTGAAAAAGTTAAACGACTGCACAATGTCATCTGAGAATAGTAGCATTGGAAGTAAACCTAGCAGCTGACCCTTTGTCAGTGTCCTTAACTGAGGCTGAGTTATATTTTAGCAAGGTGTAGTTCAATTTGGGGGGAAAAAAAGCAAAGGAAGGCAAACTCTATTCATCATTAGTCAACTGGCATTAATAAAGGTATCATTCTTACCCCAATCTGCTAATGTCAGGAGAGACGATTGATTTCAGGTTCTTTCCTGAAAACATGCTTCTCCTACAGAAATACTGATCTCAGCCTGTCTCAGACACACTATTGTCTTGTGAAAATCTCATCTTAGAAGAGACTTGGGTCTTTGGTAGACAACATTCTTAATCTAAGTAAAAGTCCTTTCTAGGTTTCTCCCCTAAAACTAGAAACAGTAAGTTTAAATTTTTCACCTTTATTTCCTTTCCACTACAATTAGGCAATGAATTGAGAGAATTATTTTTCAGTTAACATGCTTAATATTTAATCAAATTATTTAAATCCTCTTAAAATGTATCACATTAGTTGCTTGCCTCACTTTAATATTTCTCAAAAATCAATTTATTCTAGTTCCAAAAGGTGCTTCAGCAAACCGTTTGTTAATTAAGTACAATTTTTATTTTTAATAATTCTTATACAAATTAAATATGCATTTCTTAGCCACCTTCTTGCACATATTTCCACTCATTGCTTTAATTCTTGACACCTCAATAATGTGAGAGTTTCTCGGAATCAAATTATGTGAATTCCTCAGGATAAGACCTCAAGGTGCAAAAAGATACAATTCCTTTTGTCAGCCAAACAGATGAATCATTCATTTATTTCGGAGTTGTTTCTCTTGAGAGAACTGCAGACTGTATGTGGCAAACCCACATGACTTTCTGTTCTTCTCAACATTATTTCTTTTCAGATTGAGTTACTATTTGAATCTTTTTTTTTTTAATTTTTATATCAATGTTACAAGTTACTCTGTTAATACAAGATAATAACTTCAATAAAAATAGATCTACTTTGATCCAGGGTAACACATCCCGCTTGTTTATGTTCATTCCTCAATTTGAGGGATTTGGGACGATGTTCACTCTAACTACAGGCTGAGAAGGGATGTAGATATTGTGGGGCAAGGAAAGGAATCATTTTGCTTGCAGTTGTGGATTTTCCCTGTTTTGGGGATGGGACTGGTCCATCATCATCATTTTGCTGGCTGTCCGGGGCAAGCCCAAAGAACGGGAGAGTAGGACTTGCTGCAACTCTGCTGGGTTTCAGGGTTCAGTGGGCATACGAGCAATCCAATGATTTAAGTCTCGAGAAATATGCTTAACAGGTAAATTGAAACTTATAGGTAGAAAAGTCATGATTAGGGGACTCATAAATGAATTTAACTATGTTCTATGAGGGAAATAGGTTTTCATATATATTTCCAGATAGGGCCCACCGAGGAGGTGTTGATTTCATGGGGCCATGTGGCTTGTCTATGGTGTCTGGACATCCCTAGAGCCCTCAGGAGTACTTTTTTTTTTTTTTTTTTTTTTAAAGATTTGTTTATTTATTTATCCCCCCTTGCTGCTTGTCTTTTACTGTGTCCATTCGCTGTGCGTCTTCTCTGTGTCTGCTTATCTCCCCCTTGCTGTGAGGTCCTGCTGCATCAGCCCACCGCGCCGCGCGGGCTGGCCTGCCCTCACAAGGAGGCCCCGGGAAGCGAACCCAGGGCCTCCCACATGGTAAACGGGGGCTCTATCGATTGAGCCACACCCGCTTCCTTCAGGAGTACTTTTGTTTGAGGCTTTGTTTACTGTGGCAGTTTGTGAAATCTGGCAGAAACCTATATAAGCGTAACCTCCGGAATGACCCCCTGACTCACTTTGAAATCTCTTAGCCATAAAAACTCTATTTTATTTAATATTTCCTTCTTTGGCCAAATGCATCACTGATTAACACTTGGTAATAATCCCTCAGTGCCAGCAAGGCTTATCCCTGGGAGTCATGTCCCACGTCGGGGGGAAAGTAATGAGTTTATTTGCAGAGTTTGGTTTAGAGAGAGGTGGCCCACATTTGAGTAACAACGAGGTTTTCGGGAGGTAACTCTTAGGCATTAATTATAATTAGGCTTAGTTTCATTTCCCCATATCCCACCCACTATCAACATGCTATCCTAGTGACATACCTTTGTTATAGATCCTGAAAGAATATTCTTGTATTTGTATTATAAACCACAGTCCTCAGCTATGACAGAGTTCACTGTGTTATAAATCAAACATTTTATCCTCTAGCTTTCCTTCTGGAAACAAGTATGGCCCCAGACTTCCCCTTTCAAAGATAAACAATAAAAAAATAAAATTAAAACAGAACTTCCCCTTTCAACCACATTCGCACTCACACTTCAGTGCTGTTAATTACATTCACATCACTGTGTCAGCATCACCTCTGTCCATTTCCAAACCATTACAATCAACCTAATTATAACTTCTGCACAGATTAAGCATCAGCTAACCATTCTCTACTCCCCTTTTATTTCCTGGTAACCTATCTTCCAGGCTCTACCTCCATGAGTCAGCTCTCTATACTTAGATCATATCAATGAGATCAAACAATATTTGCCCTTTTGTGTCTGGTTTATTTCACTCAGCATAAGGTCCTTAAGGTTCATTGATGTTGTCGCATGCATCGTGACTTCATTTTTTCTTACAGCTGAATGATATTCCATTGTATGTATATATCACGTTTTGTTTATCCTTAAATCCATTGATGGACACATGTGTTGCTTCTGTTTTTTGGCAATTGTGAATAATGCCACTATGAACATTGTTATGCATATTATCTGTTCATGTCCCTGCTTTCAGTTCTTCAGGGTATATACCTAGTAGCAGAATTGCTGGATCATGTGGCAATTCTATACTTAGTTTCCTGAGGAACCACGAAACTGTCCTCAACAATTCCTGCACCATTTTACATTCCCACCAGCAGTAATGAGTGTTCCTATTTCTCCATATATTCTCCAATACTTGTACTTTTCAGTTTTCTTTTTTAAATAGCCAGTCTAGTAGGTGTGAAATAATATTTCATTGTGGTTTTGATTTGCATTTCCTTAATAGCTAGTGATGTTGAGCATCTTTTCAAGTGCTTTTTAGCCACTTATATTTCCTCTTTGAAAAAATATCTATTCAACTCTTTTGCCCATTTTTTAATTGAGTTGTTTGCCTTTTTATTTTTGAGTCATAGGATTTCTTTATACATGCTGGATATTAGAATCTTATCAGATATGTGATTTCCAAATATCTTCACCCATTGACTAGGCTGCCTTTTCACTTTCTTAGCAAACATCTTTGAAACACAAAAGTTTTTAATTTTTAGGATGCCCCATTTATCTATTTCTTCTTTAATTGCTTGTGCTTTGGGTGTAAAGTTTATGAAGCCATTGCCTACCACAAGATCTCATAGATGCTTCCCTAGGTTTTCTCCTAGGACTTTTATGGTCCTGGCTCTTATACTTAGGTCTTTGATCCATCTTGAGTTAATTTTTTTATAGGGTGTGAGATAGGGATCCTCTTTTCTTCTTTAGGCTATGAGTATCCAGTTCTCCCAGCACCATTTGTTAAAGAGACTATTCTGTCCTAGTTGAGTGAACATGGCAGCCTTGTCAAATACCAGTTGGCTGTAGATGTGCCTGTCTATTTCTGAACTCTCAATTCAGTTCCATTGGTCAATATGTCTATCCTTGTATCAGTATCATGCAGTTTTGACCACTGTAGCTTTGTAGTATGCTTTAAAGTCTGGTACTGTGAATCCTCAACTTCATTCTTCTTTTTCAAGAAGTTTTTGACTATTCAAGACCTCTTCGCCTTCCAAATAAATTTGATAATTGGCTTTTCTGTTTCTGTGAAAAGAAAAAAAGGCGCTAGAATTTTTATTGGTATTGTGTTGAATCTGTAAATCAGTTTGGATAGAATTGACATCTTCATGATATTTTATCTTCCAATCCATAAACATGTTAAGTCCTACCATTTATCATGTCGTCTTCGATTTCTTTTAGCAATGTTTTTAAATTTTATGTGAACAAGTCCTTTATATCCTTCGTTAAATTTATTCCTAGATATTGCATTCTTTTAGTTACTATTTTAAATGGAATTCTTTTCTTGATTTTTTTTCCTTCAGTGTATAGAAACACTGCTGGATTTTGGTGTTGATCTTATATCCTGCCACTGCTGAACTTGTTTATCAGCTCTAGTAGCTTTGTTGTAGATTTTTCAGGACTTTCTATATATAGGATCATGCCATCTACAAATAGTGACAGTTTTACTTCTTCCTTTCCAGTTTGGATGTCTTTTACTTATTTTTCTTGCCTAACTGCTCTCACAAGATCTTCTAACATAATGTTGAATAAAAGTGGTGACAGTGGGCACCCTTGTTTTGTTCCGGATCTTAGAGGGAAAGCTTGTAGTCTTTCACCATTGGGTATGTGGGGTTTTTTGTTGTGTTTGTTTGTTTGTTTGTTTGTTTGGGGGTACCAGGGGCCAGGGATTGAACCCCAGCCCTCGTATGTGGGAAGTCAGCACTCAACCACTGAGTCACATCGGTTCCTCTGAATTGGTTTTTTCACTTGTTTTGCTTGCTGTTTGTTTTTTTTGTTGTAGTTGTTTTTAGGAGGCACCGGAAACCAAACCCAGGATCTCCCATGTGGAAAGCAGGCACTCAACCGCTTGAGCCACATCCACTCCCCTTGTGGGTTTTTGATATGTGCACTTTATCATGTTGAGGAAGTTTCCTTATATTCCTATCTTTTGAAGTGTTTTTATGAAGAAAGGAAGTTGGATTTTGTCAAATGCCTTTTCTGTGCCAATAGAGATGATCATGTAATTTTTTCTCCTTCAGGCTGTTAATGTGATGTATTGATTTTCTTGTGTTGAACCATACTTGCATATCTGGGATAAAACCCACTTGATCACGGTATATAATTCACTTAATGTTGTTGAATTCGATTTGCAAGTATTTTGTTGAGGATATTTGCATCTTAGTTCATTAGAGAAATTGGTCTATAATTTTATTTTCTTATAGCATCTTTATCTGGCTTTGTATTAGGGTGACATTAGGTAATGTTCCCTCCTCCTCAATTTTTTGTAAGAATTTGAGTAGGATTGGCATTATTTCTTTTTAGAGTGATTAGTAAAATTCACCTGTGAAGCCCTCTGGTCCTGGGTTTTTCTTTTATTGGAGGTTTTTGATGACTGATTGAATCTCATTACTTGTGATTTCTCTGTTGAGGTTTTCTATTTCTTCTTTCATCAGTGTTGGTTGTTGATATCTTTCTAGATATTCATCCATTTCATCTAAGTTGTCCAACTTGATGCCATACAGTTTTTCATCGTATTCTCTTATGATCTTTTTATTTGTGTGGAGTCCATGGTGATGTTCCCTCTCTCAATTCTGATTTTATTTATTTGCATCTTCTCTCTTTTTTCATTGTTAGTAGCTAAGGGTTTTTCAATTTTATTAATTGTCTTAAAAAGTCAGCTTTTTGTTTTGTTAATTCTTTGTATTTTTTTTTTTTAATTCTCGATTTCATTTAATTCTGTTCTAATCTTTGTTATTTCTTTCCTTCTGCTTGCCTTGGGAATAGTTTGCTGTTCTTTTTCTAGTTCCTCCAGATGTGCATTTATTTGATTTTATCTCTTTCTTCTTTTTTAATGTAGGCATTTAGGCCTATAAATTTCCCTCTCTACACTGCCTTCACTGTAACCCCTAAGTTTTCATTTGTTGTTTTCTCATTCTCATTTACCTTGAGATATTTACTGATTTTCTTGTAATTTCCCCTTTGACCCACTGATTGTTTAAGAGTGTGTCGTTTAACTTCCATATATTTGTAAATTTTCCAGTTTCCTGCACATTATTTATTTCCAGCTTCATTCCATTGAGGTCAGAGAAAGTGCTTTGTATAGTTTCAATATTTCTAAATTCATTGATTCTTGACCTGTGACCTAACATGTGGTCAACTATGGAAAGTGATCCATTAGCACTCAAGAATAATGTATATCCTGCTGTTTTGGGGTTCCATGTTTTGTATATCCATTAGGTCTAGTTCCTTTATCACATTATTCAAGATCTCTGTTTCTTTATTGATCCTCTGTCAAGATGTTCTCTCTGTTGCTGACAGTGGTATATTGAAGGTCCCCCAATATTATTGTAGAGGTGTCTATTTCTACCCTCAGTTTTTTCAATGTTTGCTCATTATTTTGGGTCAACCTGGTTAAGTGCATAAATATTTATGATTGCTCTTTCTTCTCAGTAGATTGCCCCTTTTATTAATATATAATATCTTTCTTTGTCTCTTACGGCAGTTTTGTATTTAAAATCTATTTTGTCTGTTATTAGTATTGCTACCCCAGCTCTTTTCTGGTTACTGTTTTCATGGAAAATCATTTTCCAACCTTTCACTTGCAACCTCTTTGTGTCCTTGTATCTAAGTTGAGTCTGTAGACAGCCTATAGATGTATCATATTTTTTATCCATTTTGCCAATCTGTATTTCTTAATTGGGGGTTTAACCCATTAACATTCAATGTTATTACTGTAAAGGCAGTGCTTACTCCACACATTTTAACTTTAGTCTTTTATATGTCATAACTTATTTTTGTTTCTCTTTTTACCTTTTTTGTTATCCTTACTAATAGTCTTTCTTTCTACACTCTCCTCCAAACCTCTCTCTCCTGCCTTTTCCTTTGAGTCTGCAGAATTCCTTTTACTAACTTTTGTAGGGCAGAACTCTTGTTGACGAATTCTCTAAATTTCTGTTTATTTGTGAATATTTTAATCTCGCCTTCATTTTTGAAGGACAATTTTGCTGATACAGAATTCTTGGCTCGCCGTTTTTCTCTTTCAGTTTCTTAAATATGTCATACCACTGCCTTCTCACCTCCATGATTTCAGATGTGAAATCAGCACTTAATCTTATTGAGCATACCTTGTATATGATGCATAGCTTTTCTCATGCTGCTTTCAGGAGTGTCTCTTTATCTTTGGCATTTGACAATCTGATTAATATGTGTGTCAAAGTAGATTGTTAGTACTTATTCTGTTTGGAGTCTGCTTTGCTTCCTGGACATGTACATCCATGTCCCTCATAAGAGTTGGCAAATTTTCAGCCATTATTTCCTCAAGCATTCCTTCCGCCCCTTTTCCCTTCTCTTCTCCCTCTGGGACCCCTATAATGCAAATGTTTGTGTGTTTCTTGCTGTCATTAAATTCCCTGAGTCCCTGCTTAATTTTTACCAGTTTTTCCTCTATCTGTTCTTCTGTCTGGTACAATTTCAGCTGTCCTACCTTCTAATTTGCTAATTCTTTCCTCTGTTTGTTCAAATCTGCTGTTGTATGATTCTAGTATATGTTTAATGTCTTCTTTTATGCCTTTCATTACCATGAGACCTGTTATTTTTATGTATGTTTACAATTTCTTTTGTATGCTCACTCATTGTCATCTTAATATCCTTTATCTCTTCCTTCATCTCCTTGAATTGATTTAGTAGATTTGTGTGGACATCTTTGATTAGTTGTTCCAAATTCTGTTCTTCTCCAGCTCTTTAATTTGTTCCTTTAACTGGGCCGTATCTTCCTCTTTCTTAGTATGGCTTGTAATTTTTTATGCTAATGTTTAGGCATCTGTTCATCTTGATAGGTTTACTCTGTTGGTCAGTTTCTTTCTCTTGCCTAGGGTTTTATTGTTGCTTGGCATTGTGTTAAGGCTCTTCTTTGACACTTGGTTCCACTTATTCTAACTTTTTAGAATTGCCCATGTTTAACTGATAAAAAGGAGGGGATTTTAAATGAAGAAAAGAGAAAAAAGCTGGGCCTCCCTTTCAGACCACCAGTGCCCATCTGAGCTCCCCTCACTGGCCACCCATGCTGATTACCCCACAGCCTTGCCACTCCTGCAGTGCCCTGCTGGTCCCCATCCCTTGCCACCTACCTGTGCCAATCACCGTGTGGCCCCACCACTTCTCTATGCCCAGCAAGCCCATCTTTTTTCCCATTGCTTCTGGAGCACGAGTGCCTGAACCATTTTTTTTTTTTTTTCAGACCAACTGCTTAACATCCTGGCATGTGAAATAGGTATTTAAAGGTACTATAAATCTGTACTTGTCTTTTTTTATATGAACAAAAGTGTAAGGAACTTTAATATTTCTTCTAAAATTTGTCTAACACTCTGCCCATAGGAACCATTTGATTCCCTGGTTCCAACTGGACCTTTCTTGCTAGGCCCTACCCCCCCCCCCCC
>JAQZBX010051052.1:0-19486 GCA_029593785.1 Cabassous unicinctus | reverse complement strand
AAAAGGAGGAAGGTAGGGCTGAGCCATAAGACAGCCCAGTCATTGTCATGCTTCCTTAAGAAACACGACTTACCCCATTCCCTCATCTCTCAAGTGAAAAAACAATATTCTAACAATTCTCCTGGTTTCTGCGTATACTGGTTTTGAATTTCTCTGCTTTCACACTCAGTTCATGTTTGCATTTCTATAACTGTTGTTCGAAAGGGGCCAGAACTTTTTGCCTACCCAGAATGAGTCTTGGTAGGGCCAGATCTGAGACTGACCACCATATTGGTAAAGAGATCCTCCCCCTTCAGGAGGAACGCTAGAAACAACCAGGATACCATTTGAGCAACTGTTTTTGAACCCACCTCCTCATACTCAGCTATTTCTTCTCACTAACAGGCAATAAAGTGGAAAGCCATTTATTATTCAGTTGATCATAAAATTTGGCCAGCATGTCCACTACCTAATCCCATAGACTTCCCTTAAATCCTACTACTCAATCTGTAAGAACTTCATCCTCTTTAGAAAGCAAATTATCTATGAATATTCAATCTTTGTCAAGAAAATTACGACAATCTATGAAGGCTTTGAGATTGTACCATATATACAAACTAATGAGTTCTTCTGCCACAGTTTCAAGGATTCTTGTAGAAAACATGAGACTTTAGGGTCATTGGTAAAGGACAGTTTATTATTCACAGCAACAGTAATGGACACTAGCAATTTTGCACCAGTTCTCTGAGTTCCAATTCTCACAGCATGACATGATCAGACCCAGATGCCATCTGAACATGCAGTGAGTTGATTTATAGGAAAGAAATCCTATGGTTAGGGAACATGACTCTTTTATAATGGCAGTAACCTTACTCTTTTATAATGTTGATTTGAAAGGAAACATTATCTTCATTTTACTGGTCACTGAGCACACTTTCCCTCTGCTTTGGAAGAAAACACTGACTCTGTCTTCCAAGGTTGTAAGCATAGCTGCCCTTTGTTTTAAAGGGAGATACCATCTATATTCTAAGGCTGCTCACTATATAAACAACCTGGAAAAGATGGATAGCCTGGAATTTAAAAAGAAAGCAAGAACAAAGAAATTGTTGAATATGATGGTAAATATAAAGTTTGACTGTATAAAACACTATTAAATTATGTTATTTAAAAAACAAAAATATACAATTAAATAACATAGCAACATTAACATAAAGTCAGAAGAAGGATAAAGATTTTAAAGGGGTTCCAAGATCCTTATATTTCCAGAAGAAAGGTGAAGACAGTAATTTCAGACTGTGATAAGTTAGACATGTATGTTGAAATTTCTAGAATATCTACTAAAAGAAAAAGAAATATTGCATATATTTTCTGAAGTAGTCAAAAGAGGGGGGAAAAAATGTTGCTAGATAATTCCTAATCAATCCAAATATGATAAGGAGAGAAAAAGAAACAGAAAACCAGGTAATGAAAATTGAAAGCACAAAATAATGTGGAGTGGAATGCAAATTTATTAGTAATTACAATAAATATTAAGTGATCTAAATGTTTTTTCTGAAAGACAAACATTGCCAGAATGAATTTTTTTTGTTAAAACACTACAACTATGCTATTTTAAATCATTTCAGGCAAAATCTAAGGATAAAGAAAGATGAAAGTAAAAGTAGAAAAATAGATATACCATGCTACACTAACCAAAAGAAAGATGGTAATATCACATAAAATAGAATGGAAGACAAAAAGCATTTCTATGATGCGAACATTCTTGCTGCCCTGATTTTGTGATAATCAGGGTAGGCTAAACATTTGCTATATTAAAAACCATGCATGTGTCCCCAGACCTAGTTTTTCTCCCTAGGTCTGGTTTTTAGAATGCTGGTGATAAACTAAGACTGATTTATTATATGACCATCCTGTATGGGAAAAGATTGCAACTCTGGCTATCTTTGGTCAACCTTACGAGATATAGCAGGGGGATGGATGTGACTCAAATGGTTGGGCATCTGTCTCCCACATGGAGGGACCTGGGCTCGATCCCCGGGATCTCCCAGTAAAAAATTTAAAAAAAGAAAAATATAGAAGGCACATGGGCCACCAGGCCCCGCACGTGGGTGCGCCATCAGGCCCCATGCACAGGTGCACCGCCAGGCCCCACAAGCCAGCAGCAAGATGATGACGTAACAGGAGAGTGACACAAAGGAAGGCCAAGACAAGACACACCAAAAATCAAGGAACTAAGGTGGTGCAGGTGGTAAGATGCCTCTCTCCCACATTGGAGTTTCCAAGGATTGAATCCCAGTGAAGACAGGAGGAGAAGGATGAGAAGAGAGGACAGGAAACAGACACAGAGAGTTGCCCAGCGAATGGACACCAAAACAGCAAAAATGGAGGGGGGGTGGTAAAAATGGATAAAAGTAAATAAACATAAATCCTTGGAAAGGAAAAAGTATAGGGGAGTAAGATATGGACTATAGTTAGCAGTAATACTTTGACGATGCTCTTTCATAATTTGTTAACAAATGTTTCACAACAATGCAAAGTGTTTGTGGTAGGGTGATATGTGGGAGCTCTGTATGATGTTACGCATGTTTGTTTTATAAGTTCACTTATGGTTTATGTACGTTCATGTATGAATGATATACTTCAATAAATTGTTTATTTAAAAAAAGTATTACTATGGACAAAGAAAGCCACCTTGTAATAATAATAATAATAAAATAAAGAGCTTAATTCACTAGTGATAAATTAGATTTTTTTTTTAAAGATTTATTTTATTTATTTATTTCTCCCCACCCTCTTATTGATTTTCACTTGCTGAGTCTGTTCATCTTCCTTGTTTCTTTAGGAGGCACCAGGATCCAAACCCAGAACCTCTGATGTGGGAGGGAGGTGTTTAATCTCTTGAGTCACCTCCACTCCCTGCTTTCTTGTGTCTCTCCTGTCTTTTCCTCCCCACATCTCTTTTTGCATCATCTTGTTGCATCAGCTCACCATGCCTGCCAGTTGGGTCGGCTCACTGTCTTCTTTAGGAGGTACCATGAACCTCTGCTCCCTATTTTTGTTGTGTATCTCATTATGTTTTTTCTTCTTGTGTCTCTTGTTGTGTCAGCTTGCCGCGCCTGCCTGTTGCACCAGCTCTCTGTCTTCTTTAGGAAGCACCAGGAGCTGAACCAGCGACCTCCCATGTGGTAGGTGGGAGCCCAGTCAATTGAGCCACATCTGCTTCCCAAAAGATTTATTATATATATATATTTTTTATTCCCACCCCCCTTCATGGTTCTGTCATCTGTTGGCTAATTGTTTGCTCGCCTTCTCCATGAGGCACTGGGAACCGAACCTGGGACTTCCCACATGGGAGGTGAATGCCCAACAACCTGAGCCACATCCACTCCCGGCAAATTAGATTTTATATGCACTTAATAATGTAGCTTCAAAATACATAAAGCAAAAATTGACAAAATTGGAAGGGAAATAGATATTTTTTAATGCTTTCCAAAACAAGCAGACAAAATATCAACGATATGATTAACAAACCTGACTTAAAAACATAGGAATATAAAAGATTTTTATCTATATATGGCAATCCTGACCTAAGGAACATATATAAAACATTGCACATCCCGCAGAAAACACATTGTTTTCAAATACATGGGGAAATTTTCAAACATTGATTACTTTGGGGGCCATAAAGCAAGTCTCATAAAATTTCAAATGATAAAAATCATACAAATTACATTCTCTAACAACAACGCAATTGAAGCAGAAATCAATAGAATAAACATAACTAGAAAATTTTCATTTCCTAGTAAACCATGGACAAAGAAGAAATCATAATGGAAATCAGAAAATATTTTGAAGAGAACCATAATAAAAATAGAGAGAGAATGATAAAGCTACAATGACAATATACAGTCAAGTCTTGGTATTCCTTAGTTAGGTTCTATAAACTCACAACAAACAATGAAACAGCAAATACTGAACCATTGCTCCCAAGGTTAGGTTCCTGCGAGTCTCTTTCACAACATTTTTGTCAAGTGATCAATGCATAACCTTGTTTTATGTGTGTTTCTGTTTAAAGATATCTCATTTGATATATTATTGATTTGTTAACATTGAACTCACAGTCAACAGCACTATAACTCATGCATGAAATAAGCTTATCTAACACACTTATTTTCTCTGTAAGGCACATCGGTCTTCTTTAGCTTTGGAATACTAGACAAGCTTTTCAAAGATGAATAAGTTTCCTTCTATTCCTAGTTTTCTGAGTTATTTTATCAAGAAAGGGAGCTGGATTTTGTCAAATGCTTTTTCTGCATCTAATGTTCATGTGATTTTTCCTTATTCTATGAATGTGGTGTATTACATTTATTGATTTTCTTATGATGTACCACCCTTACATACCTGGGATAAATCTCACTTGATCACGGTGTACAATTCTTTAGTGTGCTGTTGGATTCAGTTTGGTAACATTTTGCTGAGGAATTTTGCATCTATATTTGCAAGGGAAATTAGTTTGTAATTTTCTTTTCATATGCTATCTTTATCTGGCTTTGGTCTTAGGTCGATGTTGGCTTCATAGAATGAGTTAGAAAGTGTTCCCTCTTTTTCAGTTTTTGGAAGAGTTTGAGCAAGATTAGTGCTAATTATTCTGGGAATTTTTGGTAAAATTCACCAGTGAAGTCATATGCTCCTGGGCTTTTCTTTGTTGGGAGGGTTTTAATTACTGAGTCATTCCCTTTATTTGTTATTGTACAGTTGCAAATTTTTATTTCTTCTTGAGTTGGTATAGAGTTTGTACACTTCAAGGAATTTGTCCATTTCATCCAGGGTTTCTAATTTGTTGGCATACAGTTGTTCATACTATCCTGTCATAATCTTTCTTATGCTTTTGTGTTCAATAGTAATGTTCCCCTTTCATTTCTGTTTTTGGTTATTTGCATCTTCTCTGTTTTTTTTATTTGTCAGCCTAGCTGAAGTTTTGTGGATTTTATTGATCTTTCCAAAGAACAAACTTTTGGTTTTGTTGCTTCTCTCTATTGTTTTTTCTAATTCTGTATTACATCTTTCTCCTCTCTCATTTTTGTTATTTCCTTTCTTATGTTCACTATGGGTTTAGCTTGCTTATCATTTTCTAGTTTCTCCATGTGTAAGGTTAGGTATCTAATTTGAGATCTTTCTTCATTTTGAATGTAAATATTCAAAGCTATTAATTTCCCTCTCCGCAAAGCTGAGGTCTTATTGGTCTACAGTAACATTCAAGTCATCTATTTTCTTATTGCTCTTCTGTCCAGATGTTCTACCCATTATTGAAAGTGGTTTACTGAAATCTCCTACTACTAATGTAGAATCATCTATTTCTCCCTTCCGATCTGTCAATATTTGCTTTATATTTTGTGGGCTCTGCTGTTAGTTGCATATATATTTATAATTGTTATGTCTTCTTGTTGAATCAACCCCTGCATTACTCAGTATAGAGTGATCTTCTTTTTTCCTCATAACAGTTTTTTACTTAAACTCTATTTTATATGATATTAGTTTAGCTACCCCAGCTTTCTTTTGGTTATTATTTGCATGGAATATTTTTTTTCTATTCTTCAACTTTCAACCTCCTTCTGTCTTTGACTTACAGTTTATAGTTGAGTCATTTTTTTTTTTAATCCACTCATCCTATCTCTGCCTTTTGACTGGAGAGTTTAATACATTTACATTTAAAGTAACTACTGATAATGCTGGTCTTGGTTATTTTGCTATTTGGTCTTTGTACATCTTATGCCTTTTTTTGTTCCTCAATTATTCTGTTAATGACTACTTTCATATTTATTTGATTTTATTCTAGTATACCATTTTGAATCCCTTCTCATTTCTTTCTCTATGAATTTTTCAGATATTTTCTTTGGAGTTACATTGAACTTAAATTTAACATCATAAACCTAAATCATATTTGACTTGATACAAACTTCAATGACATCCACAAACACTGTTCTTATACCCTACAGTCCTTCTCCCTTTTTGTTATACTTGTTGTAAATTATATCTTTATACACTGTATGTCCAAAACTATAGATTTATCATTACTTTTTCTGCATTTTCACTTTATTACTTGTAAGAAATAAAAGTGCTAGGGTGTGATTTGGAGAGGAGCCAGCAGGGGTGCCAACAGATTTTCCCATTTTTAAAGCTGAGTATTCTTGATTTGGCATTCACCTAGTTATTGCAACCGTTTGTTTTCTAGAGTTTTGAGGAAGATGTCTAAGACAGTTTTTGCTAGTTGCTCAAAAATTCTATAGTGGAACGGCACCCTGGAGCATTTTATATTGCTAGCATGGTCAACCAGAATTCCCCTTACAGTATTTTTTAATTTAGTAGCCAATTTGAAAAATCATCAGTATTCTCAAATGGTTGAATTTTGAAAATCCAAGAGATTAGGCACTTCTGGGGCTGTTTTCAATCATCTGGAACTGGAGAGCTTCTGACTTTTTTTAGACGAGGCATTCCACTCTACAACAGTCCCAAACATTATCTATTGTTAATCTTTACTCCCTTCAATCTCAATTGTGGTTAGTTATGTTACCTTAAAAGCACTGTAGGCTTTTGAATTTGTAAGGCTTATCATTTAAGATCACTATATTGGCATTTAATTAAAAGGGGGACGGAGAATTGTTGTCAAGTTTTGGGGCAGTGAGAGTGAATTTTAGTAGTGTATTTTTCCCTGACCCATTTCTGGCTCAGATGTTAGAAAGTAGAAATCTGTATTTGCATGTGGAAAATTACCTGTGGGAATAATTGCTGCAGATTAAATCTGTTGAATGAATGAATTTGATGAGTGTTCCCATCACTTGTTGAACCAGAGTATTTTTTTCAAAAAGTGTGTGGGGACCCCACATCATGAAATCAATAAGACATAGGTATGCATGTGTATGCTAGAAAAAAATTCAACATTAAATATTTTGTTGATTCTTCTTGAAGAGAAACCAAATGGCACTCACTCAAGCCTGAGAAGTAAAAGTCAAAGGAAGCTACAAATCAGAGCAAACAAGGGAACCTTAAGGAGGTGGTGCCTGAAATCAGAGAAGTCCTCACTCCTATTTGGAGATCACTTTATTATGCGGCTCCAGGAGACCTAATACTTTCAAACACTGACCTTTAAGTCAAGAAGTTCTGATAATAGTCCTTTATGTACTCTGTCCTTCCTAGTGTTTCAGTTTCTCCTTAATTATCAATTGGCCATTTAGAGAGATAGTCGTTCAACTAAACCACAATTGTACATTGTTTCCTAGCTCAACACTCTTCCTTACAGAATTATTGAGGAAGCATTATGAAAATCTTTTGTTTACTAAAGCCATAAAGCTTTCTGGTCCTAAGGGTTCATTTTTTTGTGTGTGGCTGGCTCTTGGAAACCAGCATGGGTTCAACTTCCTCTGTTCTTCCTATCCTAGCTGCCAAGCCACTGTTGAAAAAACACAGGTGTTTTAAATTTCTCATTTTTAGCTGGGTATTCCACCCTGATGATTGCTTTATTGAACTTTGTTCAGTTTTCCATAAGATCACCTTATCTATGGCATTTACATGTTCTAGTCAGTTTCCATACTTTCACACAGTTTTCCTTTGAAAACCTTCTATTTCCAAACTTTAGTCAAATATTTATAAAAAGTATATCTCAGAGATACAAAGTGCATTTGTAGGAAGCCACAAGAATGGCCATGGTAATAAGACCAGAGGGCATGGCCATAGCAGTCAGGTGGCACTATCTACACTTCATAAAATATCAACCATCATCTGAGGGATTTTATTTAGGTTTTCAAAATTAGTCTCTGTTTCTACTCATACACCCATACATTTTCAAATATAAGGAAAGCTAATTGTCACTGAATAGGTTTAGTTGTTGTTGAATAGCTCATTGCCATTTAGTAGGTTTACTAAGTGGATTTAATTTTCAAGGTCACTATATAAAATTATACTCTTTAATTCTTACTTTCCATGAGAATTTTGGGTCCTTCTTTTAACAATCATTGTCCTTTAATATATCATTATTCTTCCAAATCATAGAAATTTCTACCCCTACTCAAGGCGTGGAATTGTATTTCTGCCTACTGAATTTCTCCATTATGACCTGTGGAGGTTGAAACAGATCATAGCATAGAAGCTAAATGATGTTTCATCTCACTCCCTAAATACCCTAATTGAGGGCAGCTGTCAATCTGGAGCAGTTGGGGGCTATCTCCTAATCTTACTATCTATATAAATATGGGCAGGAAGCTAAGATGAAGTTATCTTGTTCCAGTGATGTAGATAAGTAAAGAGACACATGTTACAGTATTTATTTTCTTTGACATATGTTCCCTATGCCTACGCGCTTTTAAGACCATTGTAAACAATGTCAGATTCACTTCATTGTCCAAGTACTAGTAGAACAGGTTGAACTTCTGTGTGCCCAGATAGTTGCAAATCAAAGTCGATCAAAGAAGAAATCCTGACAAAATTTTGAGGTAACAAAAGACAGATAATTTCTAACATAGGAGGATAGCTGGATAATCAACTGTTATTTGATTACAATTGTTATTTGATTATCACTTTTTTTCTTGGATCCCCTAGTGTTGACCACTTTGAGCTTGGCTTGAAATTTCTAATGCCTCATATTTCCTTAAATTCTATACACTTTACTCTGTACTAAGATTATCTGCAAATTGCTGATGAAAGAGGGATGAGGGCAATACAAAGAATATGTGAGTTTTGGTTAACATCAGAATCCTGGGAGTTGCCATCAGCTAAAAAAAGAACTGGTGGGAGGAGGATGTGGCTCATTGCTCAAAGACTGATAGCACTGCTCTGGCAGCCACATCCTGCCTGCGGCTAGGTCAACCCAAGTACCACATCTTACTGTTTTCTTGAATGATAAAACATCACCTGCTATTGAAGAAGAGGCCTATCTTTGCAATAAACCAATGTCACCATGAAAGGTTAGTAAAATTCGGGGCTTATGGGAAACTCGGAGCTTTGAGCACTGCAAACATCACACATATATGTGAAAATGTTTGTATAGCCAAGCTCTTTTATAGATAATAAAATTAATGTGATCATAGAAGAGAATTTGGAAAAATACATAAAAGTGCAAAGAAGTAATTTGAAATTATCTCCTCTGATATACTAAGAATAGCGTTTTTGCTAGTATGTATGTGTATAGGTGTGTCTACACATACATATGAATGATTTTGATTTTGAAAATATATGATATATGCTCAGATATATTTACAAATAGAAAACATGTAGAATTTCATACACAATCATATTAAAAATGATCAATTTTTATTTTTACTCATGTTAAACATTTTTAATATCTATGTATATTGTGTTATATCAGTGATAACTCAAACTTTAGCATGCATCAAAATTATCTTGAAAACTTTATGAATACTGGGCCCCAACCCAATTCAGAGCTTCTGAATTGATAGGTCTCAGGTAGGGACAGGAATGTGTAGTTCTAACAAATTGCCAGATGGTGCTGATGCTCCTGCTCTGGAGACCACATAATGGCTTACTGTTTGTATTGTTTCCATTTTTAACCTTATAAATAGCAGCAGAGTGAAAATTTATACACATAACAGTTTTCATGGGATTGATGTCTATTATGGATATAAGTGATTTTAAAAGTTAAGAGATTTTGGAGACTTTTAGTAAGTGTGGCCAAACAGATCCAGAAAACCTGCACCAATTTATACTGTGTAAGAATGCTCTTACTCTACCAAATCCTTTTTGTTACATAGCATATTTTATATTTTCTGTGTTTTAGTCAAAATAACATCTTATTTCAATTTACATTTCTTTGATCACCACATTTTTCAATATCTCTTTGAAAGAACTATGAACAAACTTCCATCGCTTTTTTCTTGTAGCTGTTGGGGTCTAAAGGTTTTTCTTATGTATTTCATAACATAAGTCCATAGTTTGTCATATTTGATATAGGTATTTTTTTCACCTTTTTTTTTGCTTCTTTACTAGTTTACTATGTTTTTGACAGAGTGGCTTTGGACTTTTTTTTTTTCAATTTTTAGTGTAGCCAAGTCACTTTTTCCTTTATGATTTATTTCATTACTTAAAACATAATACCTTGTTCTAAAATAACCTAAGTACTTACCTAAACCCTTCTTTATTTTGTGGTTTTATGATTGGAATTTGCTTCTCTAACCATTCTGGACTTTCTTTCCTTTTTCTTCCTTCCTTTCTTCTTTCCTTCTTTCCTTCCTTCCTTCCTTCCTTCCTTCCTTCCTTCCTTCCTTCCTTCCTTCCTTTCATTTTGTACAGTATGAAGGGAGGCACATGTAGTTAAATAACCAGCACCATTTCTTGACTAACCACTCCTTTTCCTTTTAAAATTGCTGTATGAAATTTACAAGCTGGTAAATTAGTTCTTGGTTGGTATTTGTAGGGAAAGTGATCTGATATTGTTTTCAGTAAAGCATAAAAGGAAATACATGTATAACAACTAATGAAAAAAAACTAGAAATTAAGCTATGGTAAAGCAATGTTACCTCTAATTTCAACATGTCTTGACTTCAGCTTAGATTTCTAGCCAGTTGTTTTCAGAATTTCTTTGTTTTGCTCATTATCTTAAAGATAATGTTCTCACAGAGACAAAAAGAAAAAATAAGTTCTCATTGTCTTCAGCAAATATTAAGAATTGAGTATGCTTCATAAAGTTTGGGGTAAATGGGAACTCTCATTTAAAATCCCACTACATTGTTGAACAGAGAACACATTTTATTGTCTGGGCTTACTTTTCCAGTCCCTTGTCATTTGTTCTGCCAGACACTAAGCTTTTCTTGATCTATTATATTAAATTCTTCATTTTGACCTCCCCACCCCTAGAATATATCAGAACTGCATAATGAAGTGCAGGGGAGGGTAAAATAACACCTTGATATTTGCTTTGGTAAAGTCAAGTTTTGTTTACAAAAGTAAAAGTCCCTCTCCTAAATAGCTATAAACAATTCCTTAATAATACTGCAGCTTTCTCTAGCAAAAGCATCTCAGTTCAGTGCTAGCAGAAAAAAAAAATCACTACAAAACCTAATCTTTGAAACAATGACAATTATTCAGCACATTTCAGCTAGCTTTTACAATAAATTTAATCATCTTTAAAACACTGAGGCTCAGTTGTCACAATGATAAAATTGAGAAGTGCCAGACCTTCAGATTGTGAACAAAAGCAATGACCAATTTCCAGACCCTGATGAATGAATGATAAAGTATTAAAGTATTTTTCCAACTTGCTTTTAATAAGAATTCATATCTTAAATAAATTTTCAAATGGAAACATCAGTATGAACAGAGAGAAATGATGGCGTGTATAATTCAGAATTATTCAAAGTCATTTATATTTGTAAATGCATTTAGCAGTTGTATCTGAAGTGTTTTCTAATTTCCAAAAATGCTGACACTATAGCAACCTGTGAAGACTTAGTTTGGAATCTGTGGAAATTATGTCCAGATAATTCATCCCATTCCTTTTATCCAGTTCTTTTTTTCCCAACTTTCATATTGATAATAGCAATGTCATATCTAGCATATTTTTATTTTTTTCTCACCAACTTAGCCACTACATTGATTTGAATCAAAGATGTTAAATATACTAACCACATACTGCCACTTCCAATTCTGGGCTCAAGATAGCCATCACTAATCAACGGCAGCATTTTCCTCTATAAATTTGCATTATGTCTTTTTCACAACTTGTCTAAAGGCAGGGAGGTAAACAAGCAGTTAAAAGGTCATCCCAAGCCTGAATGTGGAAAGTAACTTTATGAATCATTTCCTATAGACTCTAAGTGGACAGAGGAAAATAGCAATGTTGCTAAAAGAGTAGAAGGCAACATAAGAACCCATTGAGGATTTTAGGATTCTATTTAATCTGCCGCAGGTTACTAGCTGATAGTCACCGAAAAAATAAGAACAGCAGGGATCCAGGTTGCTAGTGTACACAGTTCTCCTGGACTAAATGTAGCCCAAGTATGGAATTGTCCCTTGAAGAAGGCAAAAATAGCATGGAAAATTAAGCCTTAAAGGGAAGCCATTTTCTGTTGATTGGTACAGCTTTTTCCTAATCGTTTTTTGTTTTGTTTTGTTTTTTAAATATAACTAAGTAAATGACAGCCATTTTACCTACATAGATATATTTGGGATCAGACACATCTTCAAAACTGTTTTTCCAAATAGAATGTATGCATCTAAGATTAATATTTAGTAACAATGTTTAAAATAGTGAACACAATTAAGACTGAAAAATATTATTTGCTCCCTCCTTGAAAGTTTTGAAATAATTAGAAACAGTTGATCTATTGCTAAAATACATAGACTTATGTTTTTTTCTGCCACAAGAAATAGGATTGCAACAGAATGAACATGGGCACATGGCAGCTGCTCTTACACAAAGTCCTTGGTAATCTTGGCATAGGCATTCCCACCAGGCTGGGAGAGTGGAAGAATCCAGCATTTAGGAGATTCCCAACTGTATTTTGGCTCCTCTCCTCAGTTGGCTCTCCACACAGTGGTCATCATTAGTATTTTTCCAAGAGCTATGTAGGTTTATGTTATATCTAAGATGATTGCATATAGCTGTATAAAAATTTTAGTATATTCTCAGGCAATTTTTAATCAAAATGTAACTGATATTCTCTAACTTCCTATGTTTTTTTTTTTTTCCTTTTCACCCACCAACCAACTGTCACAATCTGAAGCACAGTTGGCCAATAACTGGCAGTGGGATTCTACTGTCTCTGCCTGGATCCATCACAGCCGTCACTTAGAGACAACAGGTCCCCTTCAGCCTCAGAACACTTTCAACACAGGAATCTGAAACCATTACCATTCTATTTCACTTGGTATAAGGAATGAAATCTTGTTACCTCCCTAAACTAGCCTGAGATAATGGGATATAGAACAGAGGTTCCAAGTATGGTATAACAGGATCACTTTGGTGGAGGGGCTGGGGGAAGAATCTCTGAACTTAAGCCAGACCTAGCAAACTAGAATCTTCAGAGGTGGGGCCCTAGAATTTATATTTTAAGCAATTTCATCAGGATGACTCTCATGCAGCCAGTAGTGCATCTGTTTACAGATTGACATTCATGAATCATTTGTAGAGAAGGAAGATCGATGAACTTATTTAAGATCTTTGAACAGTTTACTTTCATGAGTTTACTAATCCATAAAAATAGTATCATAATACTTTCCTCAGTGGGCTCCTTTACAGACAAAATAAAATGATGTGCTTGGATTCACCACATGTTTGACACAGGACTTACAGGCTATCCTCAGCACTTGCTTTGTTAGGCTGCTTATTGGCAAGCTGACTTCATGAGCACATCAAATGATTAACTCACTAATACCTTTACCCATTCTCAAGGAAATGAAAAAAGCACATATCTCATTCTCTTCTAGGCCTCATGTATCTGCGCAGCTCCTGATATTTTTCAAATCACCTGTTATAGGTATCTGATACTATAGTTTTTTCAACAACGTAAACATGCATTTTTAAAATAAAACTTAAAGTCACATTAACATCTATCACTTAGGACAGAAATGAAGAAGTGGTACATATTTCAAATATTGGTCAATCAGTGTGAAAGTCATAGAATCTAGGTTGTCTGTAGGAGGGTTGATGAGTGAAAATAAATAGCTCTTCTGAGATAGTATTTTCACATTATCCATGCAGCCAACATCTTCAACAAAAGGCACAACTTGCCTGAAGAGATATGAAGTCATGATGGAATGGGAGATGTATGGGTGTGCCATGGAAAATTATTTCTAGTGTCCTTAAAATCATACAAAATTTAATAGTTTCCTTTTATTGCCTTCATACAGTCAAACTCATTCTCAGTAGGCACAAAAACCTTGAAGATAAAACTATATGTTGAAATAGTTAAAAAATGAGGTGAAATAAAAAACATAAAATTCAATGATTGACCAAATTAGGGTGATGTTCTCATCCTTGTAGCTTAAAGAGAGGAGGCTACATGAGGGTGAGGAATTGGTATAATTATAAGCCTTATCAGGACTGCACAAACTGATGGGGGTGGGGGTTCCCTAAGGAAGAGCAGCTGGACAGACTAAAACAATATATGGCTGCTATCTTCACAACATCAACTTCTCCAGGTTTTTCCTGATCAGTTAACATCAATATTTGCCTGGCTTAAGTGAGTACACAGTAAGATACATGCATAAGCATCTACTATCAATTTATTCCACCATATTTCCCAAAGAAAGGCTTACTCTGGAAACCAGTGAGGAAACCAACCAGTAAGGAAAGAGTCTGACAAGAGTATCTGAATGAAAACTGGCTCACAAAATTAACGTGAATGAACTCATCTTTCAAAGACTCCATCTCTTCATTCTAATATACTGAAATTCATTTTAATAAAACTCATTTAGCTGCTGCTTAAAACTATATGCACTATATTCAATATCATTAGTCCTTAGGGAAATGCAAATCAAACCCACAATGTACCACTTCACACCTACTAATGTAGCTAAAAGAAAAAGGACATACAATAAAAAGTGTTGATAAAGATATGGAAAAATTAGAATATTCATACATTTTTGGTGGGAATGTAAAATGATGCTCACTTTGGAAAACAATATTTGGCAGTTACTCAAAATCATCAACATAGAGTTACCATATATGGTAGACAGAATGATAGCTCTCAAAGGTGTCCACATCCTAATTCCCAGAACCTGTGAATATGTTACCTTACACGGCCAAAGGGACTTTACAGATGTGATAAAGTTAAGGATCTTATAAAACACTTTATTTTATTTAAACCAAGGCCAAAGATGTGAAATGACCTCTCCAGGGTTACAGAGCTAAAAGCATGAAACCCCAGTTGAGAACTGCACAGGGTTCTTCCCCATGCTCTCCTCTACACCATGCTTTAAAATAGGAAAAGATTACCACTACCAGAGTTAGGGAACTTTCTAGAAGGTGATAAAAAAAAACAAAATAAAAAGAGCTTTGAGTTAGGCATAAAGGAAAACTCAGGAGAAATGGAAAGTTATGTGAAAAAATAAAAGTTAAAAACTACTTGGGAGCAGATGTGGCTTGAGCAGTAGGGCATCCGCCTCTCACATGGGAGGTCCCAGGTCCAATTCCCGGTGCCTCCTAAAGAAGACAAGCAGACAAAAAGGGGACACAACGAGCAGACACAATGAGCAGACAACAAGCAGACACAGTGAGCAGACAAGTAGTGGAAACAACGCATAGACAAGGGAGTCATCTCGGGGGAAAAAAATCTACTAAGCAGAATTCCTATCAATTGAGCTAGAATGGATTAATAAGTAGAAAGAAATGGCAATTTATGTGGGAAAATATTGTATAGTAACTATTATATCAAGATGACCCAGATTCTCTACATTTTATAGGACATCTGTGGATTTTAAATATTTGTCTTATCTAATATAAATTCCCAAATGACATTCACTGATGCATTTTTCTCCTCACCAGGCACTCTACTTTCTTCTCTCTCTTTCATTATTTTCTCTTTTCCTGTCTCTCCTCCACTTTCAACTAAAGTGAGATTCTTCAGATTTTCAATATTTTTACCTTTCAGCATAATTCTGGGCTGGGCTTGTCTTCCTTGGACAAACGTATTTACTTTCTCACACTTCTAACCTTTAAACTCAATCCATTTACCCAAACTCTGCAAACTTTACCTAATTCTCTGTGACAAAATCTTAGTGACAAATGCAAAAATTTCCTTTACTTTCTGTATCATGTAATTGCCTCTGAGCAAACTATGGAGCAGGCAGAGAAAGGAAAAGAAATAAAAATGGGTTAAAATTTTCCAGAAAAACAAGATAATTAAAAAAAAAAAAAGGCTGAAATTTTTCAGAGAAAGAGGAATATGAATATTTGAGAAGATGGAATAATGGAATGTTGATAAAATATGACAATGGATGGGAAAAACAAAAGGAAATTGAAGACAAATAAAAATTATGGCAAAAGAAGAAAATATACATAGATTTTAATGTGTATATTTCCCATAAGAAACCTTTTTTAAAACAAGCCTCCTCTCTTAAAAATAATTCTCCAGAAAAGCTTTCAAAATGATTTTGGTGTAGAAAATTTGCAAGACTGCAAAAAAGGCCAAAACATGACATGACATTAGAATTAAAAATATACAGCTTAGTACATAAAAATATTCCCTAGTGACACTCACAATTTTTTCCTGGGAATAACCTGAATCCTCTAATATAATTGAGCTTTAAAACTGTATATTCTATTCACTCTCCCTTACTCCACCATGTCTCATCTTCATTGACTTAATAGTTACCCAATTTCTATTACATTATCTGGAAAACCAAAAATATTCTCACTCAAATTTAAAAGTAGGTGTTTGTTTTAATAACTCAACAACGTTTGTTTTAATAGCTAATTTGGGAGAAGTATTTGTAGTTGGTGGCTCAGGAATGCAAAGGTTGATAGAAGTAGTCAAACAGGAAATATTAAAGTACTAATTGAGCTATCAGATGGCCTAAAGATATATCACCAAATGGGGGGTTAATGGGTAGGGTCATTATTGAAATACTTGGTAATCAGTGTTCTAAATGCCTTTTTACTCCTATTAGAAGAAGCAGAATTTTCTTTTTTAACAAAAGGCTGCATACAGCCGTAGGAAGTATAGGAAAAGTATTTTATCTCCTATGATTAGGTGCAGTGGTTGTTCAGGTGATTTTTAAAATGAGGTTAAGACAAAGAATCATCGAATAATACATTCAGTAATACTGTCAAGATCTGTGAAGCTCTGAGATTTTACTCTCCTTACAAGCTAACAAGTTACCCTGCCACAGTTTCCAGATGCTGGTGAAGGCAAGAGACTCTTGGGTCAGAAGAAGGGACTTAATCACCCAGAGCACAGCAGACGGCACAAGCTTCATGGTCACATTGGTTCTCCTTGTCCTTCCCCCAAATCCCACAAGGGTGATACAGAATGGCCCAAGAAGACACTGCATAGACAGTGGGTTTGCATCACAGTGGAAATCTCCAACTTAGTAAACACCAAAGTATTATAAGGGAGGCTGCTAAGAAACTGCCAACACTTTGACCCAGAGAGAAACATTATCTTTATTATCCGGGATTGCAAATAAATCTACCCTCTTTCCCAGAGGAAGGTACTGCAAAAGATACTCTGAAAGTTTTAAAAATTTAAATTTAAATTTAAAAAAAGATACTCTGAGGCAATGTCTGTCAATATCTCTGCTAATGGAAGCAGATGTGGCTCAAGCAATTGGGCTCCCATCTACCATACGGTTAAGTCCAGGGTTTGATTCCCGGGGCCTCCTGGTGAAAAGCAAGCTGGCCCAGACAGCAAGCTAGCCTGAATGGAGAGCTAGCCCACGTGGCGTGTTGGCCCATGCAGGTGTACTGGCCCACACAGGACTGCTGGCCCGTGCAGGAGAGCTGTCGCAGCAAAATGACACAACAAAAAGAGACACAGAAAAGAGACAATAAGAGATGCAACAGACCAGGGAGCTGAGGTGGCACAAGAGATTGAGCAGCCTTTCTCCACTCTGGAAGGTCCCAGGATCCAATCCTGGTGTCGCCTAAAGAGAAGACAAGCAGACACAGAAAAACACACAGAGAGCAGACAGCAAGCACAAAAGAAATGGGGTGTGTGTGTGTGGGGGGGTAAATAACAAATAAATCTTAAAAAAAAAAAAAAAAAAAAAAAAAAACCTCTGCTAATGTGTGCAGAAATGCAAAAGAGAGGACTTCCGGGAAGATGGTGGACTAGTAAGACACGGGAATCTCTTCTCCAGAAAAATGGCTAGAGGATGGCTAAAATAGCCCCAACAATGATCTTCTAGGGTTTAGGACAGCAGGTGAATGCTGCACACCACCCAGAGGAGAGAGGGACAAAAGAGGGAAATCACAATGACAGAACTGTGAGTTGGAACCAGCAGTGGCTGCTGCTGTTGGCACCTTCCCCCACACTAAAGACTCTAGAATTCTCGGGCCTCTGGGTCTGCAACTACAGACAAAGGGAGCTCCAGGGATCTACCATGCCGGGAAAGGGGAGAGAGAGGGACACAGCCTAAGGATAACTCAGGTTCTGACCCATAAATTTGGGCTGCAGTGCCCCACGGGCCCTTCCAGGCCAGGTGGGACCACACGGTGGTTTGCCCTGGGAGCCAGGGAAGGACTGGAGAAATCCGACCCCTGCAATCTTCCTCTCTTCTAGCCTGGACTAATTGTTGAGGATTCCACAGGAGAGGGGAGAGAAAGCCTGGGGCTGATTCAGCTTTTGACTTGCAGGTTTGGTCTGCTGTGTCCCAAGAGCTCTTCCAGGCCAGTTGGGGCAATGCCATTGTTTGCCTTGGAGCCTGCAAGGGACTAAAGATATACAAACCTCCCAATCTCCTCCTCTACTAACAGGGACTGATTGTTGAGGACTCACAGGGGAGTGGAAATATTTCCTAGCTGGGAAAAGGGAGGGGTCTGCCAGAGAAGACTGGAGAACTTTCTCAGAAAGTTTGAATTACAAGGCTCTTAGCCTCCAGACAGGAAGCTCTATCACATTGATCTGCTCTGTGTTGCAACAAATACACTCTGACCAGGAATTGAATTGAGAGCTGCCAAAGAGTGCCATCTCCTGGCAGACTAAGGAAGTGCACAAAACAAAATTAAAAATAAGTGGGAGAGGCTTTTCCTGGCCACTATCGCCTCCCTGCCCAAGGCCCTAGGAAGCAACTCTACAACCAATTACTGGGTCCAGTGCCCAGTTTTGAGCAACCAGCAGGACAATCCTAACAATCCAGATCAAGCCAGGAATCAAAGAGCTGCGGCAACCCACAGTCTTCCGACACTAAATCCCTTTAAAAGAGAAAGAGATTAAGCATCTGAGTAAACTACATCCTGACCAGATGCCTAAACACCAGCAAAAAATTATGAGCCATACTAAGAAAATAGAAGACATGACCCAAGAAAAGCAATACATCAAAGTCCCAGAAGAGATGCAGAATTTGAGAGAACTAATTAGTGAGATGAGCACAAATTTCCAAAATCAAATTAATGAGTTGAAAGACAATATAGTTAAAGAGATAAATGACATCAAGAAGACATTGAGCGAATGCAAAGAATTTGAAATCCTGAACAGAAAAGTAACAGACCTCATGGGAATGAAAGATATAATAGGTGAGGTCAAAAACACATTTGAGGCATACAACAGCAGACTCGAAATGATAGAAGAAAGAATAAGTGATAATGAAGACAAAGCAGGTAAAATTGAAGAGAGAAAAGAATGGAAAAAATTGAGCACGGGCTCAGAAAGTTGAATGACAACACAAAACACAACAACATACGTGTCATGGGAGTCCCAGAAGGAAAAGAGAAGGGAAAGGGGGCAGAAAGAGTATTTGAGGAAATAATAGCTAAAAATTTCAGAACTCTCACGAAAGAAATAAACTTACATGTCCAAGAAACACACCATACCCCAATCAGAAAAATCCAAATAGACCT